>ML486092.1:40397-70223 GCA_005239535.1 Nicotiana rustica
AGCCTACTTTCCGGGTCAAGAATGCGCCTGAAACTACAAATTTGTCGCCCAAGGACTCGAAACTAGCCAAACAACATATTAACAAGTCAATCTATGCTAAAAATCCCTAATTCTTCTATCTAAATGATCGTTTCAACCTAAATTGGAAAATCCCAAAATACGACCCCGGGCCCACATGCTCGGATTCCATAAATATTCGAAGGAAAAAATCACCCATAGCCTAAGAATCAATATTATATAGTTTTTGCATGATTCCATGATCAATTTCTTGGTAATTTCCCATTTTTGTCAAAAAACTAGGTTTTACTCTAAACCCATGATTTCCACTAATTTAATGTGTTAATCTACCTAATAATTCAAGTATTAAACTAAATTTATAGTAGGAATCACTTACCTCACAGTTGCTAGGTGAAATCTTCTCTTTTAAAGCTCCCAACATTGCCCCAAGTAAAGAAAAAATGACTCAAAAGAGACTAAGTCCCGTGTTTATTCACACTGCCCAGCTGCCCTTATATACGATCACAGCTGGGGCAGTGCGACCGCGAAGGTCAAATGGCCAGGCCCCCTTAGCGCCTTCTATGCGATCGCGGAAAGGGGTCATGTGATCACGGAGGCTAGCTGTGCCAGACCTATGCGATCGCGGGGAGGAGGGATGCGAACGCAGAGAGTAAAAGCTGGGCCAGCCCACAGCCTCACCCTATGTGAACGCGTGCATGCCTGTGCGATCACACATGGCATTTTTTCCACCCCTGCCAACTCCTTCTATGCGAACGCGTGAGTACACCCGCGATCGCATAGAAGGAAACCAGACTGTGAAAAATATGGTGTTTAGAATTTAGCTCCGAGGGGTCCGAAACTCACCCGAGCCCCTCGGGACCCCGTCCAAAGGAACTGGAAAGTCTGTATTTATGATATGGACTCAATCGAATTCTTAGAACGCAAAAAACAACAACGAAACTAAGAATCTGTCCCCAAAACCAAATTGAATCAAACTTTGAACTTTAAGTTTCTTGAATTAGCTTTCAACGCGTCGAACCTACCTATACTACTCAGAATGACACCAAATTTTGCGAGCAAGTCACAAATGACATAACGAAACTATTCCCGGTCTTGGAATTCCGTTCGGACCTCGATAACACAAAAAAACGTTCCAAACCTTCAAGTTTGAACTTAAAGAAACCTTATTTCACTATTGGGCGCCGAAACGCCCCCGAGTCATCCAAAACCCGTTCCGAACACACACCTAGTTCCGAAATCCTCATATGAACCTATCGGAACTTTCAAATCGCAATTCCGAGGTCATTTACTAAAAATGTTGACCGAAGTAAATCTTTGACTTAAAGGCCAACCTTAAGGAACTAAGTGTTCCTATACTACTCTAAACTCCTCCAAACCTCGAACCACCTGTCCCCGCAAGTCATAAATTAGTAAAACCAACTACAGAAAGTCTCATTTAAGAGCACGGGGTTCTAGAATGCAAAATGACCGACTGGGTCGTTACATGGACCATCGATGTTATTCACAAGGAGTTCTTGTCGTTCCCCGAGAAATGGAACTTTGAACGTGAGTGGAATTCTATACTTTAGTTATTTTCCATATTTTTTGCTAAACTTCGCATAATTATTCCATTTTGTTTTCCATATCGGTCCCGTGGATGCGTAATGCGGTCCTCGATCTCGAGGACTGGGTTCGCAAACTAGCTGCTACTTCATCATACCACAAACGCAAGTGGCAGGACTTGTCGAAGGGCAAGTGGGAAGCGAAACACCATGGTACGTGTTATAATATTTCTTTCCTTATTAAGAATACCTTTCTTTGTGACCTAATTCCTTTGTCACAAGTATTGGTGAGTTCTGCGAGATGAGGCCGCCCCCTCTCGGTGCAGAAGTAGATCTTTGGCATCAAAGCGAAAGAAGGATAACAAGAGAAAAAGGTCCTCGAAGAGCGAGGACACTCGAAGTAAAGCAGAGCCTGATCGGAGGCGCAAGAAAAACGTCATCATCAATGTGGATATTGACTTGGTCCACCAGTCCATGGATGATGACGGTGACGGGGTGGAGGGTTTGACCTTGGTGACTCGAACCAGAAAATCTTCCGAGGCTATAAAGCCTGCTGAGACCGAGGCCCCTAGCCTCGAAGAAGGAACTTCAAAAGAAAAAACGGATGAAGGCCCTGTATCACCTGACGTGGTGACTGCTTCTCAAACTTCGGGAAATACTTCAAAGAGAGCGAGCTTCGAAGCTCCTTTGCCTTAACAGAGCGCCTCGGGTGATCTCCCCGAGGTTGTGACTGCAGGTCATTCCCCGTCATTTCCGGTCTTCTCCGAGAATTCCATTAGGCACTCTCAGAACTTAAAGACGCCTGATTTAGGCGGAGAGTGAAAACGACCTTTTCCAGGGTTGCTTTGCTGGGGTCGATGAGGCCGACCCAGCGGATGCGAGCTCAATCTTTGAGGAGGCTCAATGTCTTGGCTCAATTGTATGTTTTTAGTGTCACTGCTATTTCTCAAATCATACTTTCTTCTTTTTTCTAATCGATATTTCCTTTCTGTAGGCCTTTGACAAAGTTAAGACCGAACTGCGTCATTATGAGGCCGAGCTGCGTAGATCTTCGAACGAGGAAAAAACCCTTCGACTCCTCTCTGACAAAAAGGAGGAGGAACTGAAGCATCTTCAGTCGGATTTGACCAAAGCTAGAGAATACGAAGACGAGTTAGAGAAGCAAGTAACCTCTGTTCTGAAAAAATACAGGCTTCCTCTCCCGTCTTCGAAAGCTAATACTTCAATGTCTCAACTACAACAAAAGGTAGAAATGCTGGAGCGTCTTCGTGGTGAGGTTGATCAGGTAAACTCCGAGTGCAACAAATGGAAGGCAAAGATCGACACCCTTGCTGCGGGTAAAGATGATGAACTGGCGAAAGTATCGGCCTGAGGTTCACCTTCGGAATGCTCAAGAGAGAAACTTGGTTCAGGCTGGCAAAATAGCCGAGCTCGAGGCTGGTCTTGCGAAGGCCAAGGCCGAAGTTGTGGAAGTCCAGGCCGAAGCTAGAGAAATACAAGTCAAGGCCGACATGACGGTGGCCATATATTTGAAGGATGTTGCTGAGATGGAGTTGAGTGGGGCTGCCGAACGGGAGAAAAGAAGCAATGATTATGCCCGATGCCGATCCCGGAGGCAGACCCTCGAAGAGGTTCATGCTAAGGGCTTCGATCTCTCCGTGGGGGTAAAGTAAGCAAAGGCAGATGAGGCTGATGCCAAAATTTTCCATTCCTCTGGTGATGATGATGACGTAGAAGATGATGAAGCGGAGGAGCTTGACGAAGAAGCTGCCCTTGGGGAAGAGGCTCGTTCCGGGGGAGTGATAGGTGTGTGGTGGGGGAGGGGGATGAAGGTAGAACGTTTTCTATCTTTTTGTAATTTTTTGTTTTGTAGAACTCCTGTGTAATATCTTTTTGTATATATATATATATATAAATAAAGGAGTTCCTTGATCTTTTTTCTTCGCATTCAATTTTTCTTCAAGGTTTGCTCGTTTTTTTATGCTAAAACCTTTGAGTATTGGTTCCAATTTGGGGTAGAGTAAACCCTGAGATTTTGTGTTTTGATCAATGATCGATAACATGTTACCCCTTAAGGTTCAATCCTCGAGCCGAGCGATGAAGGACTTTTAATTCTGAGCTAAATGAGGTCTCGAGCATAGTGTGGTTTTGTCTTTGACCCTTCAATTGTAGTGTTGACCCTTAGGCTCTTTTAGGTTGGCCCTTAGTCTCTTTTAATAGGGACGATTCGACCCCTAAAATGGCTATAATATTTCCCTCTTTCTGGCTAAAGACTTAGTTGCAATTTTGGCATGCCTTAGCATGTATCTTTTGTATTCATATTCGTTCGATTTTTAAGGTTCAATTGATTTGAACCTCGTTTGTATTTCAATATGTAACGATAATCAAATACCTCTTGAGGTTTTTCCGAAGGATTGTACTATCGAAGCCTCCACATTATTCGAGGGCTGATTTTATCGAAGCCCCTTATATTCGAGGGCTGGTTTTTCGAAGTATTTGAAAGCCTTTTGTTTTATGGCGGAAGTCGGATGTCTACGTGCCGCATTATTTCGGCCGTAGACTTTTTATATGACCGTAGTCTTTTATATGGCCGTAGCGTTTTATATGGCTGTATCCTTTTATATGGCTATAGCCTTTAGTCCCCGAGTGTGATGGCCTTGGCCTTAATATCGAGGGGATGCCTCTTTAGGGTCTTATGAGTTCGCGTATGCCTCTTGAGGTCTTATAAGTCCGAGTATGCATCTTTAAGGTTTTATAAATTTGAGTGTGCCTCTTTGAGGTCTTATAAGTTCGAGTGTGCCTCTTTGAGGTCTTATAAACTCGAGTTTGATGACTCGATATGTTGACAGTCAATGACGTTCCCCGAGTATTCGGGTGCATTTGGGGTTTGGACCTTTAGCCGCCTTGTGTAGAAATATAATTGTGAGAATATTAAACTCCTTTGAGGCACAAAGTGCTTTGATATAATAAGAACGCTTCTTCGAATAATTGATACATGCGTATATGTTTTGCCGTTGGGGGCTCGACTATTCTATATGGACATGGTTCATTTGACCGTTTGACCCATTACATCGTTCTCCTATCAAGGCCCCTTTTTGGCATAGATTATTTTCTTCGAAAATGGAAACCTCCGAGGGCGATGCCCCCCAGAATTCGAGGTTGATTGAAAAGAAGCTTTGAATACTTGTAGAATTTCCTTAGGTAGTATATAGGTGTTGCCTCGCTAATAACCTTGTCGGTAAAACCCATTTGGGATAAAACTCGATCTAAGAGAAAAAGAGTGCAACGCATGCTTTAAAACCCAAGGTCTTGGAGCTGAAGGATACTTCGATGTCTCCAATCGACCACCTGTAAGGATTTAGTTTTAAATGCAAATGGAAAAGGGGAGAAAGTCATACCTCAGCAATAATAGCGTTTGAGCAATGATAAATGCCAATTGTTTAGTAATTGCTCGCCTTCCGCAGTGCTAAATTTGTAAGATCTTTTCCCTACTACTCCGAGGACACGGTACGGTCCTTCCCAAGTGGGGCCTAGTTTCCCTTTGTTTGGGTCTCGAGTGTTGAGAGTGACTTTCCTTAGAACCAAGTCCCCGACTCCGAAATAGCAAAGGTTCGTCCTTCTGTTGTAATACCTCTCGATCCTTTGCTTTTGCACTGCCGTTCGAACTAATGCGCCCCCACGTTTCTCATCTAGTAGCTCGAGAGAAGTGTTCATGGCTTTGTGATTTGAGTCCTCGGTGGTATGCCGAAACCTGATGCTAGGTTCCCCGACCACAACTGGGATCAATGCCTCGGGCCCGAAAACCAAAGAAAACGGGGTTTTCCCGGTGCTTGACTTGGACGTTGTTCGATATGGCCATAGCACCTCGGACAGTACTTCTATCCATTTAACCTTTGCATCATCTAACTTTTTCTTTAAGTTTTGGATGATCGTATTGTGTGTGGTCTCGGCCTGACCATTTGCACTTGGGTGATACAGCGTTGATAAAATCCTTTTGATCTTATGGTCCTCGAGGAATTTTGTCACTTTACTGCCAATGAATTGTTTCCCATAGTCACATACTATTTCAGCGGGTATCCCAAACCGACATACGATGTGGTCCCATAAGGTATCGTTTTCCATGCTATCTCTGTAATACCGTGCTCTAATCACCTTGCGAACCAAAGGATCGGCACTAGAATGGTTCCCACAAGTGCCTTTGTGGATTTTTCGTAGCACATAATTGGTGTCCCTTGGTCCCAAGCACACTGCCAGAGGTCCGTCAAAGGTTCTTCTATGTAATGTTCTGTTTTCATCGAGTGAGAATCGAGCTGCTTTGGCACAAAGAGCCCTTGATTATTTTGGGTCCGAGGGGAGCTTCCCATGCTTCAAGTAGTCGACATACTTATTCCTCAAATCCCATGTTAAATTTGTTGAATTAATTTCTGCATGACCTTATTTGACCACAGACCTCGATAGTTGAATGACAGTCCCTGGGACAATATTATCTTCTTCGACTGATGACCCCAAGTTTGAAAGTGCATCGGCCTCGCTATTCTGTTCTCGAGGTACATGATCCAGTGTCCATTCCTTGAAGCGATGCAATGTCACTTGAAGTCTGTCTAAGTACCTTTGCATTCGATCTTCTCGAACCTCGAAGCCCCCATTTACTTGGTTTACTACCAAAAGTGAGTCACACTTGGCCTCAATGACTTCTGCTCCTAAGCTCTTGGCCAGTTCGCGACCTGCAATCATGGCCTCATACTCGACCTCATTGTTAGTCAATTTAGAAGGTTTGATAGATTGCCTAATGATACTGCCCATAGGCGGTTTTATTACAATGCCAAGCTCGAACCCTTTCACATTCGAGGCACCGTTTATGAAGAGGGTCCATACCCCCGAAGAGGTACCCGATTTTAGCAAGAGTTCCTTTTCTACTTCGGGTACAAGGGCAGGCAAAACATCGGCCACGAAGTATGCCAAAATTTGAGACTTGATAGCCGTTTGGGGCTGATATTTGATATCATACCCTCCAAGTTCGATGGCACATTTGGCCAATCGGCCCGATAATTCGGGCTTATGCAAGATATTTCGAAGTGGGTAGGTAGAGCTAACTTTTCTAAATGCGGGTACCTGGTTTCACCATCTCCTAGGGTCCAACTCATATAATAGACAGGAAATTGCGTACCTTCCTCTTCTAGAACCAACACGCCACTTACCACCACCTCGGACAGGGCTAAATACAAGTAGAGTGTTTCATCTTTCTTCGGAGTATGAAGCAAGGGTGGGCTCGAGAGATATCGTTTTAATTCTTTTAAGGCTTGTTGGCACTCTGGAGTCCATGCGAAGTTGTTCTTCTTCTTGATTAGGGAAACGAAATGATGGTTCCGATCTGATGACCTCGAAATAAATCGGCCCAGAGCGGCTATCCCTCCAGTCAGCCGTTGTATGACTTTCACATTGTTCACTACGATGATTTCCTTGATGGCTTTGATTTTATCGGGGTTGATCTCGATCCCCCTGTTCGACACCATGAAGCCCAAGAACTTGCCCAAACCGACTCCAAAAGCACATTTCTCGGGGTTGAGCTTCATGTTGTACCTTTTTAGGATATCGAACATCGCCTGCAAATGAGTGAAATGGTCCTCTACCCACAGGGACTTAACTAGCATGTAATCAATATAAACTTCCATAAATTTGCCTATTTAATGTGCGAACATCTTATTAACTAGGCGTTGATATGTAGCTCCTGCATTCTTTAGCCCGGAGGGTATTACATTATAGCAATACATACCATACTTCGTGGTGAATGAAGTCTTTTCCTAGTCCTACGGGTTCATTTGAATATGATTGTACCCGGAGTAGGCATCGAGAAAAGTAAGGATCTCGTGGCCGGACTTGGCATCGATTAATCGATCGATGTTGGGCAGCGGGAAAGAATCTTTAGGGAATGCTTTGTTCAAATGTTTATAGTCTACGCACATTCTGAGTTTGTTTCCCCTTTTAGGGACTACTACTACATTAGCTAGCCACTCGGGATATCTTACTTCCCTGATTGATCCTATTTTCAGAAGTTTGGTTACCTCGTCTTTGATGAATACGTGCTTTACCATAGACTGAGGTCTCCACTTTTTCTTCACCAGTTTAAATGTGGGATCGACACTTAGTCGATGGGTGGTTATCTCCGGTGGGATCCCTTTCATATCTAAATGGGACCAAGAAAAGTAGTCAATGTTATCGATAAGGAATTGAATGAGTTTTTTCATGAGTTCGGGGGTTAGTCCCATCCCTAGGTATACCTTTTATTCCGGCAGGTGCTCGATCAATATCACCTGCTAGAGTTCTCTGATCGTCGACTTCATCGCATCTAATTCTTCGGGGGCAACGAAGGCTCGCGGGATGAGGAGATCTTCTTCTTTATCCTCGACCACCTGTTCATCGATCACCTGTCCCTCAGGATTAACCTAAGGTATGGGCTGTGATTGCTATTTTGCTACCTGTTTGTCCTTCGACTTTTTCGATGTGGATGGTGTCGATACCGATGCCGAGTCGTGTACTGCAAATATTTCCTTAGCTGCATGCTGCTCTCCATTTACTATTTTTACGCCATCCTTTGTTGGGAACTTCATCATTTGATGAGGGGTTGATGGGACTGCCCTCATGCTATAGATCCATGGCCTTCCAAGCAAAGCATTATACCTCATGTCACCTTCGATTACATGAAACTTGGTGTCTTGTATGATTTCGGCTACATTGACTGGGAGGATGATTTCTCCCTTAGTTGTTTCACTCACCATGTTGAAGCCATTCAAGACTCGAGATGCTAGTATGATTTGATCGAGCAGCCCGAGCTACTCCACGACCCTTGACCTGATTATATTTGCCGAACTACCTAGATCCACATAACGCGTTTAACTTGAACTTTATTCAAAAGGATAGAAATTACCAATGCATCATTGTGAGGCTGAGATAAGGCCCCAATGTCTTCCTTGCTGAATGTGAGGGTGTCCTCGGGCATGTAGTCCCGAGTCCATTTCTCCCTTGTGATATATACTTTGGCACGTTTGAATATGGGTCCCTATGGGACGTCGACTCCGCTGATGATCATGTGAAGGACATGTTGGGGCTCTTTAGATTCATTCTTCCTGTTTGTATCTCTTTCTCAAAAGTGGTTCTTGGCCCGATCGTTGAGAAATTCCCGAAGGTGCCCTTTGTTGAACAATCGGGCTACCTCCTCTCTGATCCGCCTGCAATCTTTAGTCCTATTCCCATGAGTACCATGATACTTGCACATCAAGTTGGGGTTCCTTTGAGAAGGATCTGTCTGTATGGGCTTGGGCCATCTAGTATCTCTGATTTTGCCAATTGCTGAGACGATACCCAAGGCATCGACGTTGAAGTTATACTCCGACAATCGGGGTGCCTCCACCGGTCTTGAGTGCCTATCAAACCCGATTTTGCTCATGAGTCCCCGGGAACATTGACCTCTGTATACGGTCGATACCAGGTCTCCTGATATCGAAACACCTATGAAATTCAAAGCTCGATCTCGAGAGGCTCGAAGAGGAGTCTGAGGCCCGATCCCAAAATGCATCCTTTGAAAGAGTATATCGAAGGCTCGCCACGGCCTGCCTCGAAGCTGAGCAAAATCGGTGACTGTCATGGAAAGGCCCGAACTTCCAAAGACACGTGGTTAGAGCTGATAAGGCCTGCAGAGATAGTACAAGTCCATACAAGGCCGTTACACAACTGTACCAATAGCATTTATTTGTAATAATTAGACATGTACTATGTTGAGATTCTCCCCTCCTATATAAAGGGGACCCCTGTCATTTTGTAACACACATGAATATTCACTGCAATATAACATTCTATGCTTTTCTTGCTTAAACGTGCTCAACAACTACTTTATAGATTTATTGCTCTTCGTTTATTGCATTTATTTATTGTTCTTCACTTATTGTTCATTATCGACTGCCAAAAACTACCCTCGAGGCCCGATACTACTGAGCTCGAGGCCCCAATCTTGTGACCATACTGGTTTGCTTATCATTTCCCTCTTACTTACACTTAGCATTTTACACCTAATAACTAGTATTAAAATAAATCACATATTTGTAGAACCACAAACTAAATATAATTGCTAATACCATTTTCAAGGTAAACCATTTGGCGCCCACCGTGGGGCTAAAAATAATAGTGATTGTTTTGGTGCTAGCTTTCTGGAAACACAAGTTATTTTTATCACTTTTTCTTGTCCAAAATTCTTTGATTTCAGGTTCTTGAGTTCCATGTGGAGAACAGTGCAACAACCTCAGTTGCTGGTGTTCCACTGCAAAACCCTGGGGTAGCACCAGCCCCCGTTGATGTAGGCTCAAGAAACACTTTGCACGTCGATTTAGACACTGATACTGATGGAAGCGTGCGTGGGGGTGACAAAGTCAACGCACAAAGAATGCAGGCTCGAGAGGAAGTTAGCCTACTGTTGATACCCAATTTTTCTCTAAAATAGTTTTAAATTCATATATGTCTTCAAAATCATGCATTAACATCAATTGGTATTTTTCTACAATTTTTACATTTTTTTATAATTAATTTGCCTAATGTTTTACTTTTAATAATTAATTATAAAATTACATCACAAATCATTTCAAAACAATTCTTGATTTGATATTAATATTTATGGTCATATTAAGTCCAAATTATTCCATAAATAGCCAAATTGGCACATTTTGGCTATAATGGCAATAACTTTGCAATTATAGCCCATGCATACATTTTTTGTATTATTTTACCAGAAATTAGCCCTTTGTATTTTAAAATACTAAATAACTATTTTTAGAATATTTTCTATGCATGAAATTCATTTTTTATAATTAGTAATTATTTTACAAATTATTTTAATCAATTTGTTTGGGGTATTTAACAAATAGCCTTTTTAATTTCAATTTTAGCATAAGTCTACCAACCCAACACCCTTAAAACCAGCCCAATAAACCCAGGCCCAATACCCTCACCAACCCGACCCAACCCTCTAGCTAATCCTAGCCGTTGATAATTTTTGATCAACGACCCAGAAACCCTTTACCATAATTAAACTAATACCCCCCCCCTCTAACCCTAATCACTTTCACCCGTCCCCGCCGTCACTCTCCTCTCCGTCTCTCAAATGCTCTCTAACTCTGACCCTAATTTTCCCCCGCCGTCACTCACCTACTACCATTCATGGTGGTTTTTCACCACCCCAGGCCTCTAATGGCCTCTTCTATGCTGGGTACCTCCATCTCTAAGGTCCTTGAGAAGATTCTCAAGGGACCAGGGCTAGTCTGCTTACGCTTTTGGGTTTTTATTTCCTGTTTCAGGCCATCTGGCTCGATCTCTGAGTAAAAACTTATTCGTTTTGTCTTAAATCCATGGATTCCTAATTCTATGGTCTCATCTCTGATTTACTTCTGAAAACCCTAATTTTGTCCTTTGATCTTCTCAGATCTGTACAGATCTAAGATGAATCAAACCTATCTCACGTCTCATCATGAAAAGTTTCTTGTTTTCTAAGTGATTTTCTGTTTTCCTAAAGCTAGGGTTTACTGAAAATCATTTTCTCCAAAAGTTTTCTTATTTTGAACGTTTAATCTTCTGTTCTTATGTGTTTTTGATCGATTTATGTTCAGTTTGCCTCAACCCTAATTAGTTTATGTTAAAACCCCAATTTTCTGATATTTTGCTTTGACTCTGAGTCTGTCCATGTTACGTGCGACATTATTTTGTTCTATGTTTTGATTCTCATGATTTCTCCTTAGCCTAATTTAAACGTCTGGTGATTTTTACCCTAGTATGTCTCTATTAGGGTTTCTGATTCAATTTCTCGACTGATTCTGTGTGTTTATACTTGTCCTATTTGTTTATTCATGGATACCTGTATTTTTCCCCTTAAATCAGTATTATTTTGGATTTCTGGCCCACTAATTTGCTCCGTTAAAACCTATGTGCTGATTCTTGATTATTCCTTTATTTGCGACCTTATTTAGTTTCTTACCTTATTTGATTAACTGTTATACTTACTGATTCCTCAAGATTGTTTCCTTAATTGAACCCCTGTTTATTTACCCCTAATTGCCCACTCTGTACTTAAGTCTTACTTGATTTTCTTTCCTTAGATATTGTCATGCCCTTTACCGTTGGGTAATTCCCATTAATTAAGGGAAGACTACACTGATATGGCGTGTGAATTGATTCAGTGATTCCTTTAATTGCTGAATATTGATTCATTTTACCTTATTATGTTTTTCTCTTAACTACTATATATACTCTCCTCTATTCTCACTTCTAGGACACGAACATTAGTTCAAAAAATACTCTTACACTTTAAAAGCTCTCTGTTCTTCTCTGTTACTTGAAATCTTCACTGATCTAGCCGATTGTAAGCCAAGGCTAGCTATTGCACAACATCTGCTCTATACTTTGTGTTCTCTTTCCCTAACACTAAAACTCTATGTGTTTCATTGATGTTTTAGTTTATTGATTATGAGTTCAAATCCTGTTCCTGATTACTATCTTGTTTGCTCAATATGTAACTAACATGTCTAAACTACATTGCTTGTTTAGTGTTTCACCCAACATGTCTCAATCTTTTTCTGTCCAATATGCAATAATCCTGTCTAATCCATAATGACCGGCTTACTGCTCTACATAGCATGTCTAAGTTTGTTTGTTCAATATGTGATTATCATGCTTAAACTATGAATACTTGTGTGGTGTTTGCCTAGTCTGCTCATTTGAATTCCTACCTATTCTACTTTATTGATAAGATCATACTAAGTTGTGTGTTTAACCCCGTCCAGTATTAATGTGTTTACAACATGGCTTTACTATGATCTTGGCTCTATGTCTCGATCACCTCCCCTTTATAACTAATTTATTAGCTCTATAAAACTCGAAAAACTTCTGTGCATCCTGTTGTTTATGTGCTCCACTATACACTGATGTGTATTCTATATGTCCCCAATTCCCACTATCTCTATGTGAAATCTGTTGTTGAGTGATGCTAGGCTGTTGGCTGATTTTCAAAAGTGTTTTACATTGTTCTCAAACAGCTTTGCTACTAAATTAGTTCTTATTTTCAGAAAAAACCTCTTTACTCCTAGAGTCATTTTAGTACTGTTTTCTTGCTAAAAACTTTTCAAAACTATGACAAGCACTCTCACTTTACTCTTAAGCCCCTAGGTTCTGCCCCTCCAGTGTGTGTACTGCCTTGGGATCCTCTTGAGATTCCTTTGAATTCTACCACACTGGGGTTGGCCATTCCACACTGCACATATTTAGTTCCTATTATGAAAAGTCTGGGTGTGAGCACTGCCCAGGATCCTTGAGGTCCTTAGGGAACTCTGACACACCTGGACACAAATATTGGCTGTGAAATCCTTGGCATTTGAGACTACTGAAGGCCTGGTATGCCCAGGTTTGCTTTGGGCCTACTTCAGGCTCCCTATAGTTTAATTTGTATTTCATTTCTGTAATTCATTCTATCATTGGTCTTTACTAATTATTTGTAAACATATATGGGGGTGATTAGTGAAAAAGAGAGGGTAGTTGTATGATATTGTGGGTAATACTAGGTAGAAAACATGCTATAGGCTTTATATTCCGCAAATCTGCATTAGAAGCCATGTTCTAGAATTGATGTGTGCATTTTCATTCAAACCATGTTAAACCTGCATTGGAAATACTGTTTTTCGGATCTTAACGTTTATAGCTTCAGTATACTACATATCGCTATTCCATGCTTTAATTTTGCATAAGTACTTTCACTTACAGATCCTGCTACTAGGTTAATAATCCTGCCTTAATAAAATATTCTTCCTCTGTATACATTAGGTATCATGTTTTAGGGAACTCTGTTTGCATCTGCTTGAACCATGTCTATTTCGATTAAAATAAGTAACTGTCCATGAAAAGGTATAAAACAGCCTCATGTATGGGTATCATGTCTCTAAATACAAATTGATAAATCGCCTGTTATAATCTGTATCACCTAGATACAGCATAGCTGCAGGTTGAATAATCTCAAACTGTTTAAACAGCTCCTGTAATTGCAATTGTGTACATTCTCACGCCTAGGCAAGCCTTACATGATTAATGTCCTTATATAAAACTGGAAACTGCATTTTTTGTTTAAACTGTTTATGTCTTACAGGTTTTAAAATCGGTAGGCAAACTGATTAGGACCCCACCATTGAGTTTTGAAACAGTGTTGCATGTTCCGTGTATTGATGCTCACCTAGACATCCTGTCCTAGGATTCTTCTAAAAATTACCTGAATCTGTGTTTGTGATGTTTTGCTTATTTGCCTATATACATGTGGAGGTAAACATGAGCCTTTTAACTGTTTCCCTCGTATTTGCTTGTCCTACATGTTATTTGTTTGTCACCTAGATTTTTGCCTTTTAAATACCGTAGGATTGTCTAGAACTTCCCATTTTTAGAGGTCCTAAACTCCTCCAGGACCACAAGGAAGGGACGGGTAACATCATGCTTAGAGTTCGTTAATAAAAAATCGCTTAATAATCACTAAGGGGTGGGGATAACGGGTAGTAAAAGGATATGATGACCTGTGCACTAATGCAACGTGTAGCCCCTCTCACTGAGGAGTGATTACTGGGCATTGCATGTATATGAACCTATAGGATAAACAACTTAGGACTCCTTTATCCCATATACATATGTGTGCTTAGACTGCTTATCTGTTTACGAACCTTTATTTAACATATGTGTGCTTAGACTGCTTATCTGTTAAAAAATTATTTCTTTTTTTTTACATATGTGTGCTTAGACTGCTTATTTGCTACTTGACTAATTCACAAAGTAAGTTTGGCCGGGACCCACAATTGTGGACTTTGAGGGGTGCCTAATACCTTCCCCTTGAAGTAACTTCAAGCTCTTACCCAATATCTGGTAGTATAATTAGTGTTATAAATTACCCGTAATAGGTTCCCTAACACACCTTAATTCGTTAGGTGGTGACTCTTCAATTATATATATCTCCTTTCCCAAAAGGAAACGAGTTGTCCTAATAATGTCGAAAACCCTGATTATCCACAATGAGAGAAAAAGGGGGGGGGGGGGCGACAGCATGGCGACTCCTGGGGAATCTAGGTTTGTACCATAACAAATTTGCTTTGTGAATTAATCTAAATATGTCTTTCTATGTTGATACATGCACCCTTTAACTTTTCCCTTTATGTGCAATTAATTATTTATTTTTCCAAGTATTTATTTTTCCAAAACGAAACTGACATGTTTTTTTGTTTTCTTCTGTAACCGCTTTCAATTATAACTGCTATACTTATCGCTTTCATAATGTGCAACTATGTGACAACATGCTGTTTATTGCTTATTTATTGCTGCATAATCATGCTCAACATCATACTCCACTCGTGCCTAAACAAATCTTATAGCAACACTTGATGAGTGGTTGTGCTCTTCCAATTTATATCACCCCCCTAAATTCAGAAAGGCTTATTTGCGGTAAAATCAGTCGACCAGCGGTGCAGTCGACAATTCCGTGCCTTTCCCCCTCGAGTTGTCCGCTTAAGGGTACCAGTTTAGACCCCCAGAGAAACCTTGCTCTTGTTGTATTGTGCATCCATCATGGTCAAACCTAGTCGGGTTAATGTGTTGTCCGCACAACAACCCTTTAAGACAAGCCTTATCCAAAAGTCCACCGGGATTTTCATAACCCCAATGGACGCAATAACGTTCTGTGCATTAATTTGGTCAACTAAATGCCAATATGCTAATCATAAGTGTATAAATAGTCGAGTCTGGCAGGGGAAAGGCTTAACAATTTTTGACTTGCATAAAATGAGGCACGAGGTACCCAGATTCGGTATGGTCAGCAATATCCCACCTATGCTCCTAGACTGGTGGGAAGACCTTCCTTCATGTGATAAGAAACATGTGAAGATACATCTGGGCAATTTACCATCTCTTCTGCACATCCAGCCGAACAAAATGCTGATTGAGGCCGCGACTTTGTTTTAGGATAGTAAAAGAGCTGTATTTTGCTTCGGAAATTTTGCTTCGAAAATATTGAGATGACGCCACTCTTAGAAGAAATATGAGGACTAGATGGACTGGTTTGGGAAAGCCCTGGGTTGTTGGTGCATGAGAACCGCACGAGCAAAGATTTTATGAAAACAATGGGGTTGAAGCAAAATGCTGAACTGGAGTGTCTGAAACAATGCTACATACCTTTTGAATACTTGTATGAAATATATGGTAACAACAAATCATACCGTACCTATCATGACGAGTTTTCCATCACATCTCTGGGTCACATCCACCGCAGGGTATTCATGTTTATTGTGTTCTTTTTTGGCTTGATAGTGTTCCTAGAAAAGAGGGAAAGGATTCATACGAGGCTAGCCATGGTTGCCAGGACCTTGATGGAAGGGATCGATGGGAAAACCTTCACCATTGTCCCTATGATCTTAGCTGTCATTTATTGAGCTTTGGAGCGTTGTCAAAGAGGGGTTAAACATTTTGAGGGTTGTAACCTATTGCTGCAGTTGTGGCTCTTAGAACATCTTCAGAGGGGCCAATATCACCAGGAACTTCCGCGAAGGCTTGGAATGATCAAATTGCTTTCCATCACCCCAAGCGGATGACCTACATTCCGGACAGATTTGCTCAGCCTGAAACTTCCAAAGAGAGGGTGGAATTATTTGATAATCTGACCAAGGAACAAGTGCAATGGATGTTCAAATAGTTCTTGACGGACGAGCTTATCATCAGGTCCAGTGATGCACCACATTTAGTGTTGATCGGGTTAAGAGGTATATATCCTTATGTCCCTATCCGAGTCATGAGGCAGGCATGCAGGAAACAGGTTGTACCAAGGGTTGCGAAGATGGGTCACTTCAGAGCGGACTTTCAGGACTACGACGTCCCCTACAAGTGCCAAGCTTGGTTCGTGCATTCTGACATCATCATTAGCATACCATACAAGATCTAGGGGCCCTCCACCTTCTCCTCTTCCTAGTCCACCTAAAGGAAAAGGCAAAGCGAAGATGGAAGACTTGAATAACATCAGAAAGGAAAACACTACACCAGTTGAACATCTAGAGGCTTCTGACAGTCGGGGTACTCAGGTTTAGAATGATGTTGTGTCACAACTTGAACAAAGGCTATTGAAACTCCAATAAGAATTTGAACATGTTCGGAACCTAGCAAACTTGTCCTTCTCACTTAGTGTTCCAGATGTCAGCCACCCGAACACTCAAAACCTGGCACCACCTTAGAATACACCCAACAAACAGAATCCTCCTGCAACTCATCACTATACGACTCCACCTCAAAACCAAACCTTCCCACCACAATACCAACAAAACACTTGCCACACTCCGCGAAACACCCCACCAATCATGCCTGAACCACAAAGTTCCCCCAACGATAACCTCTATGCTCAAGCACCAGGACACCAGAGTAACCTATTTACGTGGAGACTCTACCTCATCTCTTATACACCGGAATCCAGTGAGAAGGATATGCTCATCAGGAACTTGGACGAAGAACTCAAGAAATTGACTAGCCGAGATCAAGGCATGGAAGGAGGTAAGGGGGTCAAAGGATTGAATTATGAAGATCTCTGTATACAACATGATGTGGAACTGCCGGAGGGCTACAAACCTCCCAAATTCGAAATGTTAGACGATACTAGTGATCCCAGGGTCCATCTGAGGACCTATTGTGACAAACTGGTCGGAGTTGGAAGATATGAAAAGATACGAATGGAATTGTTCATGAGGAGTCTTACAGGGGATGCTTTGTCCTGGTACATCATCCAGGATCCTAAGAAGTGGTCTACCTGGGTGAGTATGGGATCAGATTTCATGGACCGATTCGGGTTTAACACGACAAATGCACAAGACATCTTTTACATTCAGAATCTCAAGATGAAACTCACTGAAACCTTTCGCGAGTATGCCACTCGTTGGAGGTCGGAAGCGGCCAAGTTTAGACCGGCATTAGATGAGGAGCAAATGAACAAATTCTTCATCACAGGACCCGCAATATTATGAAAGAATGATGGTCATTGAAGATCACAAGTTCTCTGACATCATCAAGCTTGGGGAAAGAATTTAAGAGGGTATCAAGAGAGGGATGGTCACAAATTTTGAAGCACCGCTAGCCACCAACAAAACACTATAGTCCGGTGGTATATCCAACAAGAAAGACGTAGGAAGAACAATAGTTGCACAAGGGCCCAAATCTCCACTGATGTATCGAACCTCCCCACTTGCATACCCAGCACCTCCACCTACTTATTAGCCAGCACCACCAACTACATATCAACCCACATCTCCTAGATATTCCCAACCAGCCACTGCCTATCACACATTCAACTCCCAACTGTCTCACTTTCAGTCACCTCCAGCTCGCCAAAACTTCCCAAGACCTCGACCGAACTTTGATCGCGGGCCACCCAAATAGTACCGCCATTGCCGAGCCCATTGACCAGCTGTATGAAAGGCTAAAAGTTGTTGGTTACGTCACTCCCATCCCTACTGTATCCACAAAGAATCCATCTCAATGGGTCATTCCGAATAAAACCTTGCATATCATTCCGGCATGAAGGGACATACCATTGATGAGTGCCGCTCGTTGAAGGATAAAATTCAATATTTGATTGACAATAAAATCATCCAGGCAAAGAAGGCTACTCCCAATGTCCGCAATAACCCCCTCCTAGACCATAGGAGTGGAGGCGTCAATATGATAGAAATAGATGAAGAATGGGACCTAGAGGAGTCAATCGGGTTAATCAAAGAAGGTGATGATTTCAAGAAGGCAGCAGTTACACTCAATCCCATTATAGTACAAATACAGCTGTCAGGAGAGGTTGAGGTAACCACATCAGTCCCGTTCGAGTTTGAATTAGCGCCACCAACAGACACGCCTGTGCCATTTGAGGTCTAAGTAGTTCCACCTACCACGACACCTATCCCATTTGAAGTAAGGGTAGCCACACCACTTACAGTGACAATATCCACCATGCCACCTTTTGACAATAAGGTTGTGCCCCGGGACTACGTAGATGAAGTTAGAAGGAAATAAAAGATCAAGATAGAAGAAGATGGTGTTGCACAGGGGATGACTAGGACCGAAAGGGTCACACACCTGATCACTTGGGAGAGTCCAGCAAGCAGGCTTCTGACAGGCCTCCCGTCATTGAAACAGGCCCGGATGACCTCTAGAGGAAGGTGCAAGCCAGGGAGTACTCAGTCATAGATCATCTGAATAAGACTCCGACCCAAATATCTATCTTATCATTGCTACAGAATTCGGAAGCACATAGGAGTGCCCTGATGAAAATGTTGAATGAAGCTTATGTGTCTAATAACATCACAAGTGGAGAGATGGCTAACATGGTAGGTCAGGTATTAGAAAGTCACAAGATTACTTGAAGGTTTGAGTCATAATAGGGCATTGCACATTACTGTGCAATGTGAAGATTACTTCATTACCAGGGTTCTGATCGATTGAGGGTACAACCTTAACATTTGCCCGTTGACAACACTAAAGAGGTTGGGCAAGGGACTATATGAAATACAAGAGGGATCTATGAATGTGAAGGCGTTCGACGGGTCTCAGAGGTCCACCATTGGAGAAATCAGTCTCTGTCTGCAGATGGGGCCTACATTGTTTGAGGTCAAATTTCAGGTTTTAGATATATCTGTGTCCTACAATCTGTTATTAGGACGACCATGGATACATGCTGCCGGAGCGGTGGCATCGACTTTGCATCAGGCGGTAACATTCGAGCGGAATCATCAGGAGGTAATCATCCATGGAGATGGGAGAAACCCCATCTACAACCGCCATATTATCCCGGTAGTTGAGGGTAGAAGAAGGCTAGGTGGAGAAACTTACAACCATATCGAGCGGGTCAAGGCAATCGATAAAGATAAATGGTGGGACAGCAAGATAGTCAGCATGATGAATTGGAGTGGATATGAACATGGTAAGGGTCTCGGCAAGAATCATCAGGGTATTTCCAAGCTGATACAGCTAAAGCGTCACGATACTACTTTTGGCCTGGGATATAAGTACACTTGGCAAGAATACAGAAGCTGGTCGGCACCATGATGCGGTACTTACTATCCAATGGAGCAGACCGTGCCACACTTGGAATAGACTTTCCAGCAAGTCGACATCATATGGGGATCAGAAGGGGATGAAGCATTAGCATCCTTAAGGAACTTATTCCTGGAGGAAGAGGATATGGACTGTTGTGTCATTGTCGAGGAGGAGGAAGAGGAGGAGGAAGGCCCTACCATCCAAGCTGTGAGCAAGGGATCATTCCTCAAAAACTGGACTGTCAGACCATCCAGGGCCCGATGAGTCTCGGGGTAGAAAGGCTTAACAAGCATTGTTTATTTTGTTTGCTAATGATTTCCTTTGCATTTCTGTTTTAAATAAAATCTCCAGTGTTCCAAAAAACGCTTGTTAAATTATTGAAAATCGCTTTTATGTTTCAATGAATCAGTATTTATTATTATCATTTTTCTCTTATACCTTTATCTATACATCATTACTATTTCCTGTCTTGATGAACCAATGACTATAACATGCAATGAGACGATGTAACAAAAGGACGGTGATTCATAGGAAAAAGATATCATACTTGAGGAAATTGTCAGAGAAGTAGAAGATTTTGGAAATAAGTCCAAGTCCAATCTGGACGAAAGTGAGGTAATCAACTTGGGAGATTCAGAAACTATTAAGGAAACTCGCATCAACATCCACTTGTCACCGTCAGAGAAGGAAGAGTACACGCAATTCTTGAAGGAATATGAGGACACCTTTGCATGGTCATACGACGATATGACCGGACTAAGTACATCCATTGTGGCTCACAAGTTGCCCACCAATCCAATGTGCCCGCCAGTGAAGCAGAAGCTCCGAATGTTCAAGCCTGATGTGAGTCTGAAAATCAAGGAGGAAGTCACTAAACAAATAAACGCCAATGTCCTCAGGGTGGTTGAATACCCAACATGGTTAGCCAACATCATTCCAGTACCGAAGAAGGATGGAAAGGTCAGGGTTTATGTCGATTACTGGGATCTCAACTGAGCCAGTTTAAAGGATGATTTCCCTCTTCCAAATATACACATCCTAATTGACAATTGTGCCAAACATGAACTCCAATCATTTGTGGATTGTTTCGCCGGTTATCATCAGATCTGGATGGACGAAGATGACACTGAGAAAACAACTTTCATTATGCCCTATGAAGTATACTATTACAAGATAATGCCATTCAGCCTAAATAATGTTGGGGCCACTTACATGAGGGCTATGACTACTATCTTCCATGACATGATACATAAGGAGATCGAGGTGTATGTTGACGAAGTCATCATCAAGTACAAGAAATACACCAACAATATAGCAGATTTAAGGAATTTCTTCAACAGATTGCAGAAATACAACTTGAAACTAAATCCCGCAAAATGTGCATTTGGGGTTCTTGCTGGAAAATTGCTTGGGTTCATCGTCAGCCGCCGAGGAACAGAACTAGATCCATCAAAAGGCAAAGCCATCCAGGAGTTTCCACCACCAAAGTATAAGAAGGATGTAATGAGTTTTCTGGGACGACTAAATTATATCAGCCGGTTCATATCCCAGTCCACATTTATATGTGAACCAATCTTCAAGATGTTAAAGAAAGATGTTGCGACCACATGAACGAGGATTGTCAAAAGGTCTTCGATAGAATCAAGGAGTACCTATCAATTCCACTGATTTTGGTCCCGCCAAAGCTAGGTGGACCCTTATTACTCTACCTTGCGGTACTAGATGGAGCTTTCGGATGCGTTCTTGGGAAGCACGACGAGACAGGAAGAAAGGAACATGCTATCTATTACCTAAGTAAGAAGTTCACTCCATATTAAGCGCGGTACTCTCTACTGGAACGTACTTGTTGTGCTCTAACCTGGGTAGCTCAGAAGCTGAGACACTACTTCTGTGCCTACACGACATACCTCATATCAAGGATGGATCCCTTAAAGTATATCTTTCAGAATCCCATGCCCGCTGGCAAGCTAGCTAAGTGGAAAATCCTGTTGAGTGTGTTCGACATCGTCTATGTGACTCAAAAAGCGGTCAAGGGACAGGCATTGGCAGATCAACTTGCTGAAAATCCTGTGGGAGAAGAATATGAACCCCTGAAAACGTATTTTATCGATGAAGAGGTACTGTTCATAGGAGAAGACATTACTGAATCCTATGATGGCTGGAGGATGTTCTTCGATGAAGCTGCAAATTTCAAAGGAGTAGGCATTGGAGCGGTCTTAGTATCGGAAACTGGCCAACATTACCCGGTATCTGCTAAACTCAGATTTCCCTGCACCAATAACATGGCAGAGTATGACGCTTGCATCCTAGGGCTCAACATAGCCATCGACATGAATATTCAGAAGCTGCTGGTAATCAGTGACTCAGATTTGCTATACACAAAGTACAAGTAGAATGGGCCACCAAGAATTCCAAGATACCGCTGTATCTGCACCATGTGCAGGAATTGAGGCAGAGTTTCACAAAGACAGAATTTCGGCATGTCCCCAGAATTCAGAACGAGTTTGCCGATGCATTGGACAATTTATCATCAATGATACAACATCCAGATAAGAACTTCATTGATCCTATTCCAGTAAAGATCCATAGCCAGCCGGCGTATTGTTCCCATGTTGAAGAAGAAGCAGACGGGAAACCTTGCTACCACGACATCAAGGAATACTTGGCAAAGGGAGAGTACCCAAGGCATGCAAATCATACCCAGAAACATACGCTTCGGAGTTTGTCCAACAGTTTATTTCACAACGGAGGAACCCTATACAGAAGAACTCCTGATATGGGGTTATTAAAGTGTGTCGACACAAAGTAAGTTTCTAAGCTACTTGAAGAAATACATGCTGGGACATGCGGCGCGCATATGAATGAATTTGTCTTGGCCAAGAATATACTTAGAGCCGGTTATTTTTGTATGACCATGGAGACTGACTGCATCCAGTGTGTTCGAAAATGCTACCAATGTCAGGTACATGCAGACATGATAAAAGTGACACCAAATGAACTCAATGCAACTATCTCACCTTGGCCATTCGCCGCTTGGGGAATGAATGTCATTGGTCTGATCAAGCCCACTGCCTCAAATAGGCACATGTTCATCTTGGTAGCTATTGATTACTTCACCAAATGGGTCGAAACAGCATCTTACAAGGCAGTGACTAAGAAAGTTGTGGCTGACTCTGTCTGCGATCGGCTTTTTTGTCGATTCGGAGTTCCAGAATCAATCATCACTAACAACGCTTCCAATCTGTGTCGTGCCCCCTTTTTCTTCTCCTTTCGGATTAGTCAGGGTTTTTGACATTATTGGGAAAACTCGTATCCTTTTGGGAAAAAGGGATATAAGGAATTTGAAGAGTCGCCAACGAATTAAGGTGCGTTAGGGCACCTACTACGGGTCATTTATAACACTAATTAGACAACCAAAGATTGGGTAAGGGCTTGAAGTTACCCCAAGGGGAAGGTGTTAGGCACCCCTCGAAGTCCACAACTGTGGGTCCCGGCCGAAGTGCTTTGTGAATAAGTCGAGTAGCAAATAAACAGTCTAAGCACACATATGTAAAATAGGTAAGGTTTTAACAGATAAGCAGTTTAAGCACATATATGTAAAAGAGGTTTTAGACAGATTAGCAGTCTAAGCACACATATGTAAATGGGTGAAAAAGGTCCTAAGTTATTTATCCTATAGGATCGTAGCCATGCAATTCCCGGTAATCACTCCTCGATGAGGGGCTACACGTTGAATTAGCGCACAGGTCATCATATCCTTTTTCTACCCATTATCCCACCCCTTAGTGGTTATTAAGCGAATTTTTATTTAACGAACTCTAAGCGTGTTGTTACTCGTCCCTTCCTTGTGGTCCTGGAGGAGTTTAGGCTCTCTAAATCTGGGCAGTTCTAAACAACCCCTAAGGCATTTAGAAGGGAAAATCTAGGCGACAAAAAAATAACAAGTAGGACCAGTAGATAGGGAAAAGAAGCAGTTACGAGGCTCATGTTTACCTCCACATGTATGTAGCAAATAAACAACACGTCTCAAACACAGATTCATGTAATTTTTGGAAAAGAACCGTATGACAAGTGTCTAGGTGAACATTAGTACACATAATATGCAACATTGTTTCACAAACTCAATGGCAGGGTCCTAATCAATTTGCCTACTGATTTTTTGTCCTGTAAAACTTAAGCAGTTTAACACAACCAAAACGCAGTTTCTAGTTTATATAGAGATTAATTACCTAAAATTTGCCTAGGAGTGGGACTGTATGCAATCACAATTACAAGAATTATTAAATGGTTTAGAAGTTGTTTAACCTACAAATATGCTATTCTAGGTGACACAGACTTAAAAGGGTGATTTGTACCAGTTTATGCTCAGAAACCTGACATCTATGCGTGAGGCTGTTTTTTTAATACCTTTTCATGGTTAGTTACTTATTTTAATCGAAATAGACATGTTTATACAAATTCAAACAGAGTTCCAAAAAATGGTATCTAATGCATACATGGATGACAATTTATTAAGGTTATTCATTAACCTAGTAACAGGATTTCTAAGTGAAAGTATTTATGCAAAATTAAAGCGTGGATTAGTGATATGTGATATACTGAAGCAATAAAAGTGAAGCCCTAAAAATAGGATATCTAATGCATTTTTAACATGATTTGAATGCAAATGAACACATCATTCCTAGGACATGGCTTCTAATGTAGATTTGCAGAATATAAAGCCTAGAAACATGGTTTCTACCTAGTTTTTACCCACAGTACCATACACTACCCTCCCTTTTCACTAGTCACCCCAATATCTGTTTACAATCAATTATTACAGACCAATTGTTGAATGAATTATATAAATGAAGTGGAAATTAAACTATAGGGAGCCTGAAGCAGGCCCAAATACAACATGAGAATACCAGGCCTTCAGTAGTCTCAAATGCCAAGGATTTCATAGCCAATTTCATGTCCAGGTATGTCAGAATTCCCTAAGGACGTCAAGGATCCCAGGCAGTGCTCACACCTAGACTTTTCATAACAGGAATTGAGTAAATGCAGTGTGGAATGGCCAGCCCCAGTGTGCCAGACTTCCAAAGAATCTCAAAAGGATCCCAAGGCAGTACACACACTGGAGGGGCAGAACCTAGGGACTTAGGAGTAAAGTGAGAGTGCTTGACATAGTTTTGAAAAGGTTTTGACAAGAAAACAGTATCGAAATGACTCTATAAGTAAAGAGTTTTTTATGAAAGAATAGAACTGATTTCGTAACAAAATTAGTTTGAGAACAGTATAAAACACCTTTGAAAATCAGCCAATAGCCTAGAACAATCAAGTCCAGCATCATTCAACAATATCTTTCATACAGGGAAGTGGGGAATTGGGGACGCATAGAGTACACATCATGTATAGTAGTAGCACATAAACAACATGATGCACAAAAGTTTCAAGAATTTTGTAGGATTAAGAAGTTAATTGTTAAATAGGTGGTACAGACACAAGATAAGGATCACAAATAGCCATGTAGAAAACATATTAACACTGGTCTAGTCAGGATACATAGCCAAATTTATTTTGTAACATTAAACAACTTAGTAAAGCAGATTCAGCAAGAACATAAGTGAACAGATTAAGCAAACGACACCAGTATTCACCTACTATCATGATGAACAAACAGACTGAAACATGCTAGATACAACAGTAGGCAGGTAATGCTAATCACAAATTGAGTAAACAAATGCTAAATGGAGAAGTAGATAGGCATGTTGATTACATATTGAACAAACAGATGCTAGATGAGACAATAAACAAGCAGTGTAGTTTAAGCACATCAATTGCATATTGAGCAAACATGATGGTAAACAGGAAAAGGGTGGGAGCTCATAATAGATGAACTAAAATAGCAATGAAACACGTAGAGTTTAGGCTTCGAAATTGAATTAGGACATACCGGTTAAGGAGAGAAAAACATAGAGTATAGAGCAGAAGTTGTGCAATAACTAGCCTTGTCTTACAACCGGCTAAGTCAGTGAAGATTGCAAGTAACAAAGAAGAACATAGTAAGAGCTTTTAAGAGTGTGAGAGTATTTTGTGAACTAATGTCCGTCTAGAAGTGAGAATAGAGAAGAGTATATATAGAAGTTAAGAGTTAAATAGAATAAGGTAAAGAAACAATTATATAGCAATTAAGGAAATCTACAGAGTCAGTCATACATAAAACCAACAAAGCTCCCATAATCAGGGGTAATCAATCAACGATAAAGAATAGGACAATATTTAAGGAAAGAAATCAAGTAAGACTTAGGTACGGAGTAGGAAATTAGGGGTGAAATAACAAGATTTTAATTACGGAAACAATCAGTAAGAATTAACAAGTATCATAGTTAATCAAAATAAGGCAAAAAATAATTAAAAGGCGTAAAAATAGGGAAATAATCGAGAAACCAGCACATAGGTATCAACATAGCAAATCGACGAATCAAAGACTCAAAAATAATATTGATTTAATGAGAATAATCTAGTTTTCAATGAATAAAAAAATAAGCCTAGTATAAACATATAGAATCAGTCAAGAATCGAATCACAAAACCCTAATAGAGACATATTAGGGTAAAAATCACAAGACATCGAATTAAGCTAAAGGAAAATCATGAGAATCAAAGCATGGGACAAAAGAGGGGCAATGAGAGCAGAGAAAGAAAGCTAACCTAAAAGTAATTATTTCTCTAAAGGGCGACGCAAACGTGAAGGTCATTTTCCTTACTGGCACTGAAAACCTTCAAGGACAGGCATAAAGCCCTCCTCACTGGTTGGCAGAGACCTTATTCTTAGTGCACAAGTAATGCGGTCAAACTCAGAACTCAAACAAAAGTGTAACAAGTTGGGGGTTTTAGCATAAACTAGTTAGGGTTGAAGAAAACTCAGCATAATCATTCAAAAACACATAAAAATAGAAGATTAAACACTTAAAGTCAGAAAATGTTTTAAAGAAAAGGATCTTCAGGAAACCCTAGTTTATGGCAATGAAAAGCCACTCAAAAAACCAGAAGATCTTCATAAAAATAAGTTAAAATAAGTTCGACCCATCTCAGATCTGTATAGATCTGAGAAGTTCAAACGATGAAATTAGGGTTTTACCAAATAACACAGAGATGAAGGCATATGCTTAGAAATCCCTTAGTTTAAGGCGCAATAGGAAGATCTTACTAGAAAGCGAACCAGAATGGCTTGAGAAAGGCGAGAAAGAACCAAAGTCGTAAGTGGACTGACCCTGGTCCCTTGAGGACCTTAGAGACGGCAGTACCTAGCATAGGAGAGGCCATTAGAGGCCTGAGGGTGGTGAGAAACCACCATGGTCGGCAATGTATGAGTGACGGTGAGGGGGAGTTAGGGTTAGGATTAGAGAGCATTTGAAAGAGAAAGGGAAGGGGTGACGGCGGGGGTGAGAGGAGAGAAATGAGAGGTTTGGGAGGGGGGGTAGTTTAGGCTTACTTATGGTAGGAATAATCTGGGTCGTTGATCAAAATGATCAACGACTAGGATTCACCAAGACTTGGGTCGGGTAGGTAAGGGGTTTGGGCTTGGGTTTATTAGGCTGGCTTATAGGGGTATTTGGGCTGGTTAATTAGATTGGAATTGAAATACAAATGGCTATTTGTTAAATACCCCAAATAAATTAATTAAAATCATTTGTAAAATAATTACTAATTATAAAAAATAAATTTCATGCGTAGAACGTAGAAATATTTTTAAAATGGTTATCTAGTATTTAAAAACACAAAGGACTAATTTTGGTAAAAGTACGCAAAAATTGTATGCATCGGCTATAATTGAAAAATTATTGCAATTATAGCCAAAAGGTGCTAATTTGGCTATTTATGGAATAATTTAGACTTAATAGGACCATAAAGAGTAAATTAAATCAAGAAATGCTTTTGAAATCATTTGTGATGCAATTTTATATTTACTTATTATAAATAAAATACAAGGCAAATTAATAAAAATTATGGAAAAATACAAATTTATGCTAATGCATGATTTTTAAGACATATATGCATTTTAAAACTATTTTGGAAAAAAAATGGGTATCAACAGTCTCAACAGTGATCTAATGAAGGCCATGTGCGAGACTTTCAGAATCAAGCACAAGAATTCCATAGCTACAGACCTCAGATGAATGGAACTATAGAAGCCGCCAACAAGAACATCAAGAAAATATTACGAAAGCTGGTAGAAAATCACATACAATTGCACGAGAAGCTGCCATTCGCTCTATAGGGATATCGCACCACAGTCCGCACATCAATCGGGGCGACACCCTACTTGCTGGTTTACGGTACTGAAGCTGTTATTCCTGCCGAAGTGGAGATTCTTTCCTTAAGGATCATACAAGAAGCTTAGCTTAGGGATGCAAAATGGATAAGGAGACTTTATGAGCAGCTAGCCCTCATAGATGGAAAAAGGATGAATGCAGTGTGTCATGGGCACCTTTATCAGAACAGGATGTCCAGAGCTTTCAACAAGAGAGTCAAGCCGAGGCAATTCACACCGGGGCAGCTGGTGTTGAAGAAGATATTTCCACATCAAAATGAAGCCAAAGAGAAATTCTCTCCTAACTGGCAAGGTCCGTATATGGTCCATAGAGTACTAACAGGAGCTCTTATACTTGCAGAAATGGACGGAGAAGTCTGGCCAAAACCGATCAACTCAGATGCAATTAAGCGATAATATGTGTAACTCTTTATGCTTTTCTCAAATGATGTAAATTGAACTACGCCCGACCTAATTCCCGTTTAAGAGGGGATACGTTGGTAGTCCTATGGGTTCGGTCACAATTCAATAAAATCTTATTTTCCCCCCGCAACCAAAAACTGGGGCACAAGTTTGAGGAGGACCCTCAAAATTCCGAAGCAAGTTCAACCAATCGCAACATGTACAACAGTCAGAGATATCAATCCATCTAACTGGGGCAGAGTTTTGAGGAGGACCCTCAAAATTCCATAGCAAAAGAGGTTGCAATGTCTTAGGTCTTGTCACGGCCGTTGGTTCATCTAAAAATTCATAAAATATATTTTACTATGTCTTCGCAAAACTATGCATGCTTGCTTGCAAAAAAATAACTCTGTTTAGTCAACGCTACCCCAATGATTTGAACATGATCTTTAGACCAAGCAAATCAAGTCAAGCAAAGTCGGCGGTGACACGAACCAACCTCCCCCATCTACATAACTCACGATTTTCCTTTTGATGCAGGAACAAAGAATATACATGCCTTGAAGTCACAATCTTCGCAACAAATGTGATACTGAAATCTACTACTAGCTAAGAATATTTTGCTACTATCTGCTATTTACTCTATTTTCCTGCATAAGGCTAATCTCTACCTACATCTGCATGGGACTAAGCCATGTCCCGTACTTGCATGGGATTAAGCTCTACCTCCACATCTGCATAAGGCTAATCTCTGCCTTCATCTGCATGGGACTAAGCCATGTACCGCATTTGCATGAGGTTAAGCTCTACTTTAATCTGCATAAGGTTAATCTCTACCTTCATCTGCATAAGGCTAATCTCTGCCTTCATCTGCATATGGCTAATCTATGCCTTCATGGGACTAAGCCTTGTCCCGTATTTGCATGAATTTAAGCTCTACCTTCACCTGCATGGGACAAAGCTCTGTCCCGCATCTTGCATGAGGTTAAGCTCTACCACCGCACTTGCATGAGGCTAAGCCCTGCCTCGATATCTGCATGAGGCTAATCTCTGCCTCCATCCTGCATGAGACTAAGCTCTGGCTCCATATCTGCATGAGGCTAAGCTCCCCCTGCCATTTGCATTTTTTATCGAGACTAAGCGTTGTCTCTCCGACATTATCTACTTTGCTCTTCCTTAGGGCTAAGCTCTGCCCTCAGCTTCACAAGACTAAGCCTTGTCTTGCTAATTCTAACATCATATTATTGCATCTCATGGGCTTAAATATCGCCAAATTGTCCAAATGCGTCATAGTCTAAAGGCATCATCCTCATAGCCGGAAGACATCATGTCATGGCATGAGGATCTCTCAAATTTTCATATCATTATTCAAAGGCGTCATGGTTCGGAGGCACCATTTTCATGGCTCGAGAACATCATTTCATGGCCTGCGAATCCCTCACTGAATAATTCA
>ML486092.1:73444-99338 GCA_005239535.1 Nicotiana rustica
TTTATTGCTTCAAGTTTTGAGATAGAACCCGAACAACTTCATGAGTCATTCTCTGTATCGACTCTGGTTGGTGATTCTATTACAGCCGTGTGAGTCTATAGGAATTGTGTTGTTACGGTATGTGGTCGCGTTACCACGACCGACCTTATTGAGCTTGGGATGGTAGATTTTGATATTATTATGGGAATGGACTGGCTTTATCCGTGCTTCCCTAAACTCGACTGCCAAACCAGAATCATGAGGCTAGAGTTTCCTATTGAGCCGGTTATTGAGTGGAAGGGAAATGGTGTGGTGCCGAAGGGTAGGTTTATTTCCTACCTTAAGGCCTCAAAGATAATTAAAAATGGGTGTATCTATCATTTGGTCCGGGTTGCGGATGCCACCTCAGAGGTGCCTGTTCCCGAGTCCGTGCCTGTTGTGAATGAGTTTCTCGAAGTATTTTCGGACGAGCTTCCAGGGATTCCGCCAGATAGAGAGATCAATTTCAGGACTGATGTACTACCAGATACGCAGCCAATATCTATTCCACCATACAGGATGGCGCCGGCAGAGTTGAGGGGGTTAAAGGAAAAGTTGAAGGATTTATTAGAAAAGGGCTTCATTCGGCCGAGTGTGTCATCGTGGGGCGCTCCGGTTCTTTTCGTCAGAAAGAAGGATGGGTCGCTTCGGATGTGTATCGATTATCGACAACTCAACAAAGTCACTATCAAAAACAAGTATCCGTTGCCTCGAATAGATGATTTGTTGAAACAATTGCAAATTGCAAAGTGCGAAGTTCTTCTCCAAAATTGATTTATGGTCTGAGTATCATCAGTTGAAGATCAGAGAGCAGGATATTCCTAAGACCGCCTTCAGGACTCATTATGGTCATTTTGAATTTTTGGTAATGTCCTTTGGGCTGACCAATGCTCTAGCAGCTTTCATGGATCTTATGAATCAGGTTTTCAAGCCATTTCTAGACTCCTTCGTGATTGTTTTTATTGATGACATCCTTGTCTACTCGCGAAGTCGGGGAGATCATGCTAATCACCTTAGGGCAGTCCTGCAGACTCTTCATCATCACCAGTTGTATGCTAAATTTTTGAAATGTGATTTTTTGCTAGAATCAGTTACCTTTTTGGGTCATGTTGTATCCAGAGAAGGGATTCAGGTTGATCCCCAAAAGATCGCGGCAGTGAAAGATTGGCCGAGACCTACGACCCCGATAGAGATTTGTAGTTTCTTGGGTCTAGCTGGGTATTATCGGAGGTTTGTGGAGGGATTCTCTACCCTCGCTTCCCCATTGACTAAATTGACGCAGAAAGCAGTAAAGTTCCAGTGGTCCGACGCTTGTGAGAAGAGTTTTCAAGTATTGAAGTCGAGATTGACTTCGGCGCCGGTATTGACATTGCCAGAAGGTATTGAGGGATTTGTGGTTTATTGCGATGCTTCAAGGGTTTGTTTGGGGTGTGTGTTGATGCAACATGGGAAGGTTATAGCGTATGCTTCAAGGCAACTCAAGAATCACGAGAAGAATTATCCGACGCATGATTTGGAGCTCGCGGCAGTGGTGTTTGCATTAAAACTTTGGCGGCATTACCTTTATGGGGTCCACTTGGACGTGTTCTCAGACCACAAGAGTCTTTAGTATTTATTCAAGCAGAAGGACCTGAATCTAAGGCAACGGAGGTGGTTAGAATTGCTCAAAGATTGCGATATGAACATTTTGTACCATCTAGGGAAGGCAAATGTGGTGGCCGATGCTCTCAGTCGGAAGTCTATGGGTAGTTTGGCTCCTTTGGAAGCGGATCAGAGGCCCTTGGCTCGGGAGGTTTATCAATTGGCCAGTTTGGGGATTTGTCTTTCGACCTCAGGCGAAGGGGAGGTTATGGTGCATAATGGGGCAGAATAATCACTTGTAGTTGAAGTCAAAGAAAAGCAGTTTATTGATCCAGCATTTGCACAGTTGAAGGAGGCAGTTCTGAATAACAAGATGTCGACATTTTGACTCGGCAGCGATGATGGGGTATTGCGATGCCAAGGTAGGCTATGTGTTCCAGATGTAGATAATCTTCGGGAGAGGGTAATGGCGGAGGCTCATAGCTCCAGGTATTCTGTGCACCCAGGTTCTACGAAAATGTATCATGATATCCGGGAAATTCATTGGTGGAGCGGTATGAAGAGGGGTGTGGAAGACTTTGTATCTAGATGTCCGAATTGTCAGCAGGTGAAGGCCGAGCATCAGCGGCCCGGTGGATTAACTCAGCTTATGGAAATACCGACGTGGAAATGGGAAATGATTAATACGGATTTTGTGGTAGGGTTACCTCGCACTCAGCGCAAGTTCGACTCAATTTGGGTGATAGTGGATTGACTCACCAAATCAACTCACTTTTTGCCAGTCAAGTCCACTGATACTGCAAAACGGTACGCTCAGTTGTATATCAAGGAAATAGTCCGACTTCATGGCACTCTAGTTTCTATTATCTCAGATCGAGGAGCCCAATTCACAGCTAATTTATGGAGGAAAATTCAGCAAAGTTTGGGTACTCAGGTGAATCTCAGCACAACTTTCCATCCACAGACTGATGGTTAGGCAGAGCGGACTATTTAGACGCTTGAAGACATGTTGCGAGCTTGTGTGTTGGACTTCAAGGGTAATTGGGATGACTATTTGCCGCTTATCGAATTTGCTTACAATAACAACTTTCATGCTAGTATTCAGATGGACCCATGTGAGGCATTGTACGGAAGAAGGTGTAAATCTCCGATTGGATAGTTCGAAGCTAGTGAGACGGAATTGTTGGGGCCAGATCTTGTGCACCAAGCTATGGAAAAAGTTAGAGTCATTCAGGAAAGGATGAAAACTGCTCAGAGTCGTCAGAAATCCTATGCGGTCGTTCGTCGAAGAGAATTGGAGTTCTAGGTAGATGATTGGGTGTTCTTTAAGGTGTCGTCCATGAAGGGAGTGATGCTGTTTGGGAAGAAAAGGAAGTTGAGCGCTAGGTACGTCGGGCCATATCGAATCGCTCAAAGGATAGGACGGGTGGCTTATAGGCTGGAATTGCCCCTTGAAATGTCATTAGTGCACCCGGTGTTCCATGTGTCCATGTTGAAGAAAGTGGTTGGAGATCCATCCGCCATCGTGCCAGTTGGGACTATTGAGGTTAATGAAGGGTTATCATACGAAGAGGCTCCGGTTGCTATACAGGATAGGCAAGTCCGTAAATTGAGAAACAAAGAGATTGCTTCTGTTAAAGTGTTGTGGCGAAGTCAACGAGTCGAAGAAGCCACGTGGGAAGCTGAGAAATAAATGAGAGAAAAATATCCCCATCTGTTTGAGCAAGTCTAGTCGTGATCGTGCGAACTATTATCCCACATGCATAGTGGTCGCATGCCTACACATTGTATTTTTAAGGTTGGCCAATCTAGAGGGCCATTCTGCAGTCGTCTCTGCAGACCGCACGTCAGGAATACGATCGCATTCGTGACCGCATACCTGTGTCGGGTTCCTAGTTTTTCTAATTTTAAAACCCGACCCCAAGTTCATTAAAACACCCACCCCTTCATTTTAACCAGTCTTTTGAACAAATAGAGAGAAGAAAAGGGGAGTACTTGAGAGAGAAAGTGGTTCTTCCACCACAGTGATTTTCAAAGTTCCTTAGGCCTGATATTTCGAGTAATCTCCTTCTTCCTCATTCTAGTAGGTAAGGGTTCCCAACCCTTTTTCCATTAATTTTCTTATTTTAAACAAAGGGAGGATTAACATGGATTGATTCTTGAAAATATTAACTAAGACCTTGCATGCATGTTTAATAATGGTGTTAATCTAGTAAGAGGGAGTGGGTTGGGGTAAATGTCACAAAGGCAGGGTTGGTAGTCTAATGGGGTCACATAATGTTTGGAAAAATGCTTAAGAGGGTCCGAATTGCATGCATGACTTCCAATTCTAAGTTGAATACGTTTAATTGTGAACTAGATTGGCCGTACTAGTCGGTTCGGTGATTTGTGAGTAAAAGTTAAAAAGGGATTTCGACTCCAGGTATGTATGGCTAACTTTAACCCTTGTAAAATCCCTCTTGTTGTGGTAAGCATACGGTATGTGTACTTATATGGAAATATGTGAATTGATTGTCTAGTTGATTGCAACCCCAACTGTGTTAGATGAGATTTTGAATGGTGACTTGGCATGCCTACTTTATTATGTGCAAAGATGGTAGTTGTTTAAAGTTATTGATATGAAGCATTGTATATAAGTTGAACGGTTATGGCAACAACTTGTGCATAAATTGTTGATTGATGAAAGTTTGGGGTGCCTTGAGCCCAAGTAAACAAATTGCTAAATGTGAATTTGTGGTCCTTGAAAGGAAGGACCATGCGATGAAATTGTTTGGTGTTGTTGTTGAATTTGGAATCCTTGAAAGGAAAGTTCTTATAATGAAATTGTTTGTTGTTGTTGTTGTTGTAATGAAATTATTGATGGTATTTTTTTTGAAATATAAATTGTCAGGGTTAGTCGGGTTGCGCTCCGCAACACGAAGTAATAAGGTGTGGGTGTTGGTGATAAGGTTGAAAAATAAATTGTCAGGCGGGGTCAGGTTGCACGCCGAAATACAAAGTAGTAAGGTGTGGGTTGTGGTGATAAGGGTGGCCGAGGTAATAAGGGTGGAAAAGTGATCTTTATCACTATTGATATGAAACTTATGAAACTCGTGAATATGGTGGTGTTGGAAAGGGAAAAAGGAGAGATTGTAAAATTGTTGACTTCGATTGTCTCTTTCCATGTGTTTTGATTGTTGGTCCTATTGCTGTCCTTTTCCTTATCTGTATAATGATTGATTGTACTTGGGATAAAGTTTGTTCATACATACTAGTACTATTCCACAGTGCTAATGTCCATTTTGCCGGGGGCGCTACATCTTTTATATGGATGTAGGTGTTTCCGTAGCAGATAGCTCAGCCTGCCGTTAGTGGTACCTCCTCTTCATCTCTGCAGCACTTGTGGTGAGCCCCTCTTCTCCTCGGGGCCGTGTGTGGATGATACCACCCTCTTTTGTTTATGTTGTAAAGGTATAGCCGGGGCCTTGTTACCGGCAAGCTATGTAAAATCCCTAGCATTCGTAGAGGCTCCGTAGACATGATGTTGGTGTATATATGTATTTTTGGGTAGTAACAGTACGTACTCGGAACCGTGGATCATGTTGGAAAGTTATATATGTATTATGTATGTTCGAATATCAATCGTTGAAATGTTAAAAGAGGAAACAATGGATATATGTTGTAAGATGTACTTTGAAACTAAAATAGGCTAACTCACATAAAATAATGTATGTTATGAACGCGGGGTAATACGTTGGGAAGGAAAGGCAATCTAGGTCCGCTTGACTGGGTTCACTCGGTTAGGCGCTCGTCTCGTCCCTCGATTTTGGGGCATGACAATTTGTGATAAATGCTTAATACTCTTATATGTGTGAATGTTGGACTAAGCTGAAACTGGCCTGAAGCACAAAGTTTGTCATCATCAAAAAGGGGGAATTTGTTGGCCCAAGAAAGGAAATAGTTTTGAAGATTGACAAAGGAACTCCGAGATGAACCAGGTCCATCACAGGTGACATAGACCAGCAGAGTCAAAGGCACATGAGATGCACATGCATGAGATAAATGTATTCTGGTAAAATTAAGATAACTTTTGATCGAAAAGATTGCAGAAACGAAATTGGAGAAGGACTCCTAATTTAATAAGAACAAATCTAAGAACAAATCTAATTAGGAGTTGAGTTTGACTAGAACTCTTTCACCAAGGAAGAGTAACATTAGGATTTTAGTTAATTTCTTATCTACTAACCCTATAAATTGCATATTGTTCTTATTGTATATAGGCGCACAAACATAGAAGTGATACATGAATTGAGAGCAAAATTACCAAAGCAATTTTGCAAGCAGTTCATGTGAAGAATCCATGTGCGACTCAAAAGCTACTTGAACCAACTCGAAGAACCAGTTCCATCTGTTATCTTCTGAGTCTAGTTGTTTGTAGTAGGTGATTACAAATTGTATCTTTCAACTTTATCTAGAAGCAATTGTTATAGGTACACAATATTCAGGTTAGAGTTAACTTGAAGTTTGTCGCAATTAGCTAGAGGCTAGTTTGCCACAAGGGGATTAGAGTTAGTCCTTAGGGTTACAAAAGGGTTTATTTTGTAAATGCTGTTTGGCTCATTGACATAGTGAAGAATTTGGGAAAATCCTACTAGGAAGTAGGTCGTGGTTTTTTCACCTTTTGAGCCAGGTGATTTCCACGTAAAATTTATGTGTTCTTTTATTTCTGCAATTATTATTCCGCAAACAGTATAAGTTGGAACACCTAGAAGATCCTGATTCTTCTATAGCGACAACACTCGAAAGTTGGACACCACACAAATCACCCCTCTCTTGTGTGGTATTGACGTATAAAACATCATATGGTTTCATCTCTGATTTACTTCTGAAAACCCTAATTTTTCCCTTTGATCTTCTCAGATTTGTACAGATATGAGATGAATCGAACCTATCTCACATCCTCTTCTTGAAAATTTTTTGGTTTTCTAAGTGATTTTCCGTTTTCCTAAAGCTAGGGTTTACTGAAAATCATTTTCTCCAAAAGGTTTCTTATTTTGAACGTTTAATCTTCTGTTCTTATGTGTTTTTGACCGATTTATGTTGAGTTTGCCTCAACCCTAGTTAGTTTATGGTAAAACCCCAATTTTCTGGTATTTTGCTTTGACTCTGAGTCTGTCCATGTTACTTGTTACATTATTTTGTTCTATGCTTTGATTCTCATGATTTCTCCTTAGCCTAATTTAAATGTCTTATGAGTTTTACCCTAGTATGTCTCTATTAGGGTTTCTGATTAAATTTCTCGACTGGTTCTCTGTGTTTATACGTGGCCTATTGGTTTATTCATGGAAACCTATATTTTTTCCCTTAAATCAGTATTATTTCGGATTCCGGATCCACTAATTTGCTCTATTAAACCTATGTGCTGATTCTCTATTATTCCTTTATTGCAGCCTTATTTAGTTTCTTACCTTATTTGATTAACTGTGATACTTACTGATTCCTCAAGATTGTTTCCTTAATTGAACCCCTGTTTATTTACACCTAATTTCCCACTATGTACTTAGGTCTTACTTGATTTTCTTTCCTTAAATATTATCCTTCCCTTTACCATTGGGTAATTACCCCTTAATTAAGGGAAAACTACACTGATTTGGCGTGTGAATTGATTCAGTGATTCCCTTAATTGCTGAATATTGATTCCTTTTACCTTATTCTGTTCTGCTCATATCTACTATATATACTCTCCTCTATTCTCACTTCTAGGACACGAAAATTTGTTCAAAAAACACTCTTACACTTTAAAAGCTCTCTATTCTTTTCTGTTACTTGCAATCTTCACTGATTAAGCCGGCTGTAAGCCAAGGCTAGCTATTGCACAACATCTACTCTATACTCTGTGTTCCCTTTCCCTAAATGATATGTCTCAATTCAATTTTAAAGTCTAAAACTCTATGTGTTTAATTGCTGTTTTAGTTTATTGATTATGAGTTCAAATCCTGTTCCCGATTACTATCTTGTTTGCTCAATATGTAACTAGCATGTCTAAACTACATTGCTTGTTTACTGTTTCACCTAGCATGTCTCAATCTTGTTCTGTTCAATATGCAATTAGCCTGTCAAATCCATAATGACATGCCTTACTGCTCTACATAGCATGTCTAAGTTTGTTTGTTCAATATGTGATTATCATGCTTAAACTATGAATACTTGTGTGGTGTTTTCCTAGTCTGTTCATTTGAATTCCTGCCTATTCTAATTTATTGATAAGATCATACTAAGTTGTGTGTTTAACCCTGTCCAGTGTTAATGTGTTTACAACATGGCTTTACTATGATCTTGGCTCTATGTCTCGATCACCTCCCCTTTATAACTAATTTATTAACTCTATAAAACTCGAAAAACTTTTGTGCATCCTGTTGTTTATGTTCTCCACTATACACTGATGTGTAGTCTATGTGTCCCCAATTCCCACTATCCCTATGTGAAATCTGTTTTTGAGTGATGCTAGGCTGTTGGCTGATTTTCAAAAGTGTTTTACATTGTTCTCAAACTGCGTTGCTACTAAATTAGTTCTTATTTTCAGAAAAAACCTCTTTACTCCTAGAGTCATTTCAGTATTGTTTTCTTGCTAAAGACTTATCAAAACTATGTCAAGCACTCTCATTTTACTCTTAATTCCCTAGGTTTTGCCCCTCCAGTGTGTGTACTGCCTTGGGATCCTCTTCAGATTCCTTTGAACTCTAGCACACTGAGGCTGGCCATTCCACACTGCACATATGTAGTCCCTATTATGAAAAGTCTTGGTGTGAGCACTGCCCAGGATCCTTGAGGTCCTTAGGGAACTCTGACACACCTGGACACAAAAATTGGCTGTGAATGTAAAGCCCCATAAAATTTCTTGACTAAAAACGATGCCCGGATAGGTCCCCATGTTATTATAACTATAGAGATTCTTAAAATGGACCTTTTTGGAGTGAAAAGTACCCAGGACTTAAAAGATATAATTTTCCAAATTTGGACACTTCTGCGGTCCACTATGCGATCGCAAATCAGGTATGCGGACCGCATAGTGGTCGCATACTTGGACAGTTTGCTATCCATTTTGAGGACACCTATGCGGCCCATAATGTGATCGCATTTCATGAATGCGAGCCACATAATTGTCGCACTCTTGCTCTTGAAATTTTGCGGAGGGAGTTATGTGGCACACTATGCGATCGCATAGCAGGTATGCGGACCGCATAGTTGCCGCATACCTGGGAAGCCTGCTTCTTTTTTTGGCCCAGCTGAGGGCCACTTATGCGACAGGTATACGGACTGCATAACAGGAATGCGATCGCATTCCTGACCGCATACCTACTTCGAGGCTTCTAATTTCTAATTTTACAACCCGGCCCCCAGCCTAATAAAACACCCATCCCCTTCATTTTAACGACTATCTGAATAAATAGAGAGAAGTGAGAGTGGATTCTAGTGAGAGAAAGCCATCACCTTCACCAATTGATCCTCCACCTCTACTCGGGCCTGAAAATTAATCAAATAGGCATCATCTTCTTCACTATAAGAGGTAAGTCTCCACCCCATTTCCCTCAATTCTCCGATTCTAGTTAAAATGAAACACACATGGAGTTGTTCTTGAAGATGAGAGATGAGAATCTTGCATGCATGTACTTAATCTACCATAACCTAGTAAAGGAAAGTAGGTTAGAGTTATCTTTCACTAAAAAGGGTTAGTAATCTAAAGGAACACATACCGTGCGATAAAATGCCCAAATAAGTTCAAGCCATGTTCATGAGTCCAAATTCTATGTTTAAATTTGTCACATTGTAAATTAGATTGAAGGCGCTAGGAGGTCCGGGGATTTGAGATAGAAATTAAGGGAAAATTCATATTTGAGGTATGTATGGCTAACTCTAATCTTCATAGGATAAACCCGTTGTGTTCACTTTTCGGGTATGACTCTCTTGTTGATTATGTTTGGAAAATATGTGTTCTAAGTGCCTAATTGAAAAATTCTTGCTCCTATATTTTTCCATGCTACTACCATGTTGTTATGATATTGGAGTGTATATATAGTGTGATCACCATGTTTCCTCTTGTATTATGTGTATGATCCTCTTATGTAATGAGTGTGGTTATTGTGAAAGAACTGGATTGGTATAGAACATGAATAAAAGGGATGAATTGTTATGAAACATGAAACAATGGATTAGATTGTTATGGAATATGGATTAAGGAACGAATTATTGTGAAATATGAATCAAAGGATTCTAATCATATGAAAGATGAATCAAAGAACGATATGTGTTGGGGATCAAAAACGTTAAAAATGATGTAAATGATCTCAAAATAACAATAAATGGACCAGGAGAATGTTCTAGGGGTGAGATGGCCTATCCGATCGGGCTGGGATCGGACTCCATACCTTACATATGGATGACTTGATATTGATATTGTGATATGATGATGATTATTGTCCTCACTGTTTCAGTTGAGATGGCCTAGCCGATCGGGCAGAGATCGGACTCCGTGTGAACAAGCCACGGTGGTGATATATGATGTGATTGAAATTCAGACCTCACCTAGGATGGCTTAGCCGATTGGGCAGAGATCGGACTCCGTGTGACAATGACATGGTGGATCAGTAATAATAATAACAAGATGAAACTTAAGAGAATATTAACCAAAAAAGGGTAAAACGGGATGAGGGATGTGGACATTCTTAATTGTGTTTTTTCCCTTGCTTTGGTATATTATTGTATGTTGCCTCTATTTGTGTTTGATTGTTGATGTTTATCCTATTTAGATTAGGTTTGTTCATACATACTAGTACTATTTAATGGTACTAACGTCCCTTTTGCCAGGGGCGCTACATCTTTTAAATGGATGTAGGTGGTTCCGTAGCAGGTATCGCTAATCGCCGTTAGTGGTGCCTTCTCTTCATCCCTTCAGTAGTTCTGGTGAGCCCTACTTCCTCTCGAGGTCGCGTGTAGTCCATGTTATTTTTTTTGTATATGTTGTTTCTTTTAAGGTATAGTCGGGGCCTTGTTGCCGGCAAGTCTATGTACTCTTCTCCGTACTCTTAGAGGCTCCATAGACATTTTGTGGGTCGTATGTATATATATTTTGGGTAGTTATTGTACTTATTCGTAGGCGTGGTCCCGTATCGGGGTTGTTGTATTTGGTGTGTACGTTTTGGGGAGAACTAATGTTAAACCTATAAAAGAGGAAAATGGACTATTAATTAGCAATACACACTTTTGGTTTTATCTTGCCATTTCATATGAATAATGTATGCTATAATCACACGGAAATGCGCCGGGTAGGAAAGGCAAATCAGGTTCGCTTGACCGGGTTCATTCGATTGGGCGTCGGTCCCGTCCCTTGGTTTTGGGGCGTGACAAACTTTGTATCAGAGCTTAAGGTTTTTAAAAGTGTCCTAGGATGTCCTGGAGCCGTGTCTAGTAGAGCCCTTCTTATTGGTCTGTTTTCGACCACTTCTATAATTAGGGGGCTGCATGGACATTTAGAAAAATACCCTTTATTGTTATTCTGTATCGTGCGATGTGGTGAAAGGTGAGGTTGTCTATCTCTAACTCGTGCATTGTTCCAACTTTCAGTAAAATGGCACCCAGGAAGAAAACTCGACTCGGCCTAGAGGCCAATGCCACCCCGGGAGTGGTCATAAATTCTACATCTGGTGGTGCGGGTGTGTATGATCCCCCGACCATGAACCAGCCTGACTCCTCCATTCCGACCAGACTACTCTATTCCTGCTCCAGCGGAGGGTGCTGCAATCCCTCCCACTGATATTCCTGACTATCCTCCAGCTCCAGCTTCTGATTCCGGTATTTCTGATGGGGACCTCATGGGAGCTATTCATATGTTGACTCAGCTAGTGACCTCCCAGTCCCAAAGATCAAATGTTGCCCCTATGTCCTCTAGCGAGCAAGGGGATTCTTCAGGTTCCAGAGTCAACCAGTTTGTACGGTTAGCCCCTCCAGAGTTCACAGGCACCAACCCAGAGGGTGACCCCCAGGAGTTCATTGACGAGATGCAAAAGACCCTCCGAGATATGAGGGATACTGAGACAGAGGGGGTTGAGTTAGCTTCCTATCGTTTGAAGGGAGTGGCGTATTCGTGGTTCGAGATGTGGGAGGATTCCCGTGAGGAGGGGAGCCCTCCGGCGAGGTGGGATGAGTTTGTAGATGCTTTCATGGACAATTTCTTGCCCGCCGAGACTATGGCAGCCCGTTCTAAAGAGTTTGAGGCCCTCAAGTAGGGCAACAAGTGTGTGTGGGAGTACCATATTGATTTCGTGCGCTTGTCCAAATATCCTATTCACATGGTGCCGACTATGGAGGATAGAGTTCGTCGGTTCGTGCAGGGCCTTAGTCCCTTGGTTATTAATGAAGCTACTACAGCTGCTCTGCATTCAAATATGAACTATGGGAAGATTGTGGGATTTGCCCAGGCTACAATGGATCGAAAATTGAAGATAAGAATGGACAAAGAAAGTAGTAGTAGAGCCCGGTCAGCGGGCAGCCTTGGGGGTTCTTTTGGAGGTGGGAGACAAGTCCTTGGGAGAGGGTCATCAGGACCATCCCATTCTCATGCTCACTCATCAGCTAGTGCCCAGCCACCAGGCCATCACCATCATCATCAACAGGGAGGTCGTTTTGGGGCCAATTCTTGCAGCAGGGGGTTCCATCAGCCAGGCTGCTCAGGTGGGAGGTTCCAGCAACAGCAAAGAGGCCCATGCCCCAACTGTGAGACGTTTCATACTAGGCCCTGTTATCTGGATCGACAAGTATGCTATGGTTGTGGGGTGAGGGGTCATATTCATAGAGACTGCCCTTCATTCAACCAGGGTGCAGGACGGGGTTCCACCCATCCATCTAGTTCTTCAACTTCTACATCGTCAGCACGCCCACCAGCCAGAGGCCCTTCAACACTAGCAGGGCGTGGTGTAACTAGGGGTGGTGCACGAGGTCGAGGAGGACCCGGTCGGTTTTATTCTTTCAGTGGTCTTCAGAGCACGGAGGCTTCTCCAGATGTCGTCACAGGTACTCTGAATGTTCAATCTCATTATGTATATGCTCTTATTGATTCCGGGTCTTCCTTATAATATGTCACTCCTTTTATTGCTGCAAGTTTTGGGATAGAACCCGAACAGCTCCATGAGCCGTTCTCAGTGTCGACTCCGGTTGGTGAATCTATTACGGTCGCGCGAGTCTATAGGAATTGTGTTGTCATGGTGTGTGGTCGGGATACCACGACCGATCGTATTGAGTTAGGAATGGTAGATTTTGATGTAATTATGGGGATAGATTGGCTCTATTCGTGCTTTGCTAAACTCGACTGCCGAACAAGAATTATGAGGATCGAGTCTCCTAATGAACCAGTTATCGAGTGGGAGGGGAATAATATTGTGCCAAGAGGTAGGTTTATTTCCTACCTTAAGGCCTCAAAGATGATCAGAAAAGGGTGCATCTACCATTTGGTCCGGGTTGCGGACACCACTTCAGAGGTGCCTGCTCCCGAGTCCGTGACTGCCGTGAATTAGTTTCTTGAGGTTTTTCTTGACGAGCTTCCTGGGATTCCTCCAGAGAGAGATTGAATTCGGGATTGATGTATTGAAAGATACGTAGCCAATAACTATTCCACCCTACAGAATGGCGGCGACATAATTGAGTGAGTTAAAAAAGCAGTTGAGGGATCTTCTAGAAAAGGGTTTCATTTGGCCAAGTGTGTCGCCTTGGGGCGCACCGGTTCTTTTGTTAGAAAGAAAGATTGATCGCTTCGGATGTGTATTGATTATCGGCAGCTCAACAAGGTCACCATCAAAAACAAATACCCATTGCCTCGGATAGATGATTTGTTCGACCAATTGCAAGGTGCTAGGTTCTTCTCAAAGATTGATTTGCGGTCCGAGTATCACTAGTTAAAGATCTCGGAGCAGGATATTCCTAAGACAGCCTTCAGGACCCGTTATGGGCACTTCGAATTCGTGGTAATGTCTTTTGGGCTAACCAACGCCCCAACATCTTTTATCGCTTTTATGAATCGGGTTTTCAAGTCGTTTCCTGACTCTTTCGTGATAGTCTTCATCGACGATATCCTAGTTTATTCGCGGAGTCAGGAAGATCATGCTAATCACCTCAGGGCAGTTCTGCAGACTCTTCATCAGCACCAGTTGTATGCAAAGTTCTCAAAATGTTAGTTTTGTCTAGAATCAATCACCTTTTTGGGCCATGTTGTTTCCAAGGAAGGGATTCAGGTTAATTTCCAAAAGATCGCAGCGGTGAAGGATTGGCCTAGACCAACGACCCCGATAGAGATTCACAGTTTCTTGGGTTTAGCTAGGTATTATCAGAGGTTTGTGTAAGGGTTCTCTACTCTCGCCTCCCCGTTGACTAAGCTGACGCAGAAAGCGGTTAAGTTCTAGGTGTCTGATGTTGACCTCCACCTCTACTCGGGCCTGAAAATTAATCAAATAGGCGTCATCTTCTTCACTATAAGAGGTAAGTCTCCACCCCATTTCCCTCAATTCTCCGATTCTAGTTAAAATGAAACACACATGGAGTTGTTCTTGAAGATGAGAGATGAGAATCTTGCATGCATGTACTTAATCTACCATAACCTAGTAAAGGAAAGTAGGTTAGAGTTATCTTTCACTAAAAAGGGTTAGTAATCTAAAGGAACACATACCGTGCGATAAAATGCCCAAATAAGTTCAAGCCATGTTCATGAGTCCAAATTCTATGTTTAAATTTGTCACATTGTAAATTAGATTGAAGGTGCTAGGAGGTCCGGGGATTTGAGATAGAAATTAAGGGAAAATTCATATTCGAGGTATGTATGGCTAACTCTAATCTTCATAGGATAAACCCGTTGTGTTCACTTTTCGGGTATGACTCTCTTGTTGATTATGTTTGGAAAATATGTGTTCTAAGTGCCTAATTGAAAAATTCTTGCTCCTATATTTTTCCATGCTACTACCATGTTGTTATGATATTGGAGTGTATATATATTGTGATCACCATGTTCCCTCTTGTATTATGTGTATGATCCTCTTATGTAATGGGTGTGGTTAATGTGAAAGAACTGGATTGGTATGGAACATGAATAAAAGGGATGAATTATTATGAAATATGAAATAATGGATTAGATTGTTATGGAATATGGATTAAGGAACAGATTGTTGTGAAATATAAATCAAAGGATTCTAATCATATGAAAGATGATCAAATAACAATATGTGTTGGGGATCAAAAGGTTAAAAATGATGTAAGTGATTTAAAATATCCTTAAATGGACCAGGAGAATGTCCTAGGGGTGAGATGGCCTATCCGATCGGGTTAGGATCAGACTCCATGCCGTACACATGGATGACTTGATATTGATATTGTGATATGATGATGATTATTGTCCTCACTGTTTCAGTTGAGATGGCTTAGCCGATCGGTCAGAGATCATATTCCATGTGCAGTGCACATGCCATGGTGTTAGCCTAGCCGATTCGGGCAGAGATCGGACTCTGTATGAACAAGCCACGGTGGTGATATGTGATGTGATTGAAATTCGGACCTCACCTAGGATGGCTTAGCCAATCGGGCATAGATCGGACTCCGTGTGACAACGACACGGTGGATCAGTAATAATAATAACAACATTAAACTTTAGAGAATATTAACAAAAAGATGGCCAAACGGGATGGGGGATGTGGACATTCTTAATTGTGTTTTTCCTTTGCTTTGGTATATTGTTGTATGATGCCTTTATTTGTGTTTGAATGTTGATGTTTATCCTATTTAGAGTAAGTTTGTTCATACATACTAGTGTTATTCAATGGTACTAACGTCCCTTTTGTCGGAGGCGCAACATCTTTTAAATGGATGTAGGTGGTTCCATAGCAGGTAGCGTTGATCGCCGTTAGTGGTGCCTTCTCTTCATCCCTTTAGCAGTTCTGGTGAGTCCCACTTCCTCTCTGGGCCGTGTGTAGTCCATGTTATCTTCTTTTGTATATGTTGTTTCTTTTAAGGTATAGCTAATACCTTGTTGTCGGCAAGTCTATGTACACTTCTCCGTACTCTTAGAGGCTCCGTAGACATTTTGTGGGTCGTATGTATATATATTTTGGGTAGTTATCGTACTTATTCGTAGTCGTGGTCCCGTATCGGGGTTGTTATATTTAGTGTATACGTTTTGGGGCGAACTAATGTTAAATCTATAAAGAGGAAAATGGACTTTGAATTGTCAATACACACTTTTGGTTTTGGTTTTATCTTTCTATTTCATATGAATAATGTATGCTATAATCAGGGGGAAACGCGCCGGGTAGGAAAGGCAAATCAGGTTCGCTTGACCGGGTTCATTTGGTTGGGCGCCGGTCCCGTCCCTCAATTTTGGGGCGTGACAGTGAAATCCTTGGCATTTGAGACTACTGAACACCTGGTATTCCTAGGTTTGCTTTGGGCCTACTTCAGGCTCCCTATAGTTTAATTTATATTTTATTTCTGTAATTCATTCTATCATTGGTCTATAATAATTAATTGTAAACAGATATGAGGGTGATTAGTGAAAAATGGAGGGTAGTTGTATGATATTATGGGTAATACTGGGTAGAAAACATGCTATAGGCTTTATATTCCACAAATCTGCATTAGACACCACGTTCTAGGATTGATGTGTGCATTTTCATCCAAACCATGTTAAACCTGCATTGGATATCCTATTTTTAGGGTCTTCACGTTTATTGCTTCATTATACTACATATCACTATTCCATGCTTTAATTTTGAATAAGAACATTCACTTAGAGATCCTGCTACTAGGTTAGTAATCCTACCTTAATAAAATATTCATCCTCTGTATGCATTAGGTATCATGTTTTAGGAAACTCTGTTTGCATCTGCTTGGACCATGTCTATTTCGATTAAATAAGTAACTGTCCTTGAAAAGGTATAAAACAGCCTCATGTATGGGTATCATGTCTCTAAACACAAATTAATAAATCGTTTGTTATAATCTGTACAACCTAGATCTAGCATGCCTATAGGTTGAATAATCTCAAACTGGTTAAACAACTCCTATAATTGTGATTGTGTACAGTCCCGCGCCTAGGCAAGCCTTAGGCGATTAATGTCCTTATATAAAACTGGAAACTGCATTTTTTGTTTAAACTGTTTATGTCTTACATGTTTTAAAATCGGTAGGCAAACTGATTAGGACCCTGCCATTGAGTTTTGAAATAGTGTTGCATGTTCCTTGTATTGATGCTCACCTAGACATCCTGTCCTAGGATTCTTCTAAAAATTACCTGAATCTGTGTTTGAGATGTGATGCTTATTTGCCTATATACATGTGGAGGTAAACATGTGCCTTTTAACTACTTTCTCCCCTATTTGCTTGTCCTATATGTTATTTGTTTGTCGCATAGATTTTTTCCTTTTAAATACCATAGGATTGTCTAGAACTGCCCATTTTTAGAGGTCTTAAACTCCTCCAGGACCACAAGGAAGGGACGGGTACCAGCACGCTTAGAGTTCGTTAATAAAAACTCACTTTATAACTACTAAGTGGTGGGGATAACGGGTAGTAAAAGGATATGATGACCTGTGCGCTAATGCAACGTGTAGCCTCTCTCACTGAGGAGTTCCGAGACATGTACTACGTTCCGAGGTATGTTTCGCTTCGAAGTGTTCCTTCGAACTTCGACGTATGGCTAACATGTTTCCTTATTCGACCTTGGCTCCCTGCTTGCATTTCTTGACTCTTTTGCTAGTAACCTGCTTGGATAAACTGAGCCCGAGGGGCTCCTAACCGGTCATCCTCGACCCTAATTTTTGAAAGATACCTGTTATGTACATCCGCCCAAGTCAAGACGGGATACTCGATCAAGTTCTGCTTCAGCTGCCTCGAAGCTATCGAACTTCGTTCATTTAGCCCCTGGGTGAAGGCTTGTTCGGCCCAGTCATCGAAGACTGGTGGTAACTCCATTCGTTCTGACTAGAACCGGGATAAAAATTCTGTCAACATCGCGTTCTCCATTTTCTTGATTTTGAATACATCAAACTTCCTTGTTGCAACCTTTATGGTACCAGCATGTGCCTTTACAAACGAGTCTGCCAACATGGCAAACGAATCAATAGAGTTTGGGGGTAGGTTATGGTACCAAAATCATGGCACCCTCAGACAGAGTTTCCTAACCTTTTATAGCAAAACAGACTCAATCTCATCGTCTTCCAAATATCTCCCTTCTATGCCACAAGTGTATGTGGTGATGTGCTCGTTTGGATCGGTGGTCCCATTGTATTTTTGGATGTTTGGCATTCGAAACTTCTTTGGAATAGGCTTCGGCGCCTCACCCAGGGGAAATGGTTTCTGTACAAACTTCTTCGAATCTATTCATTTCAAAATTGGAGGTGCTTCCGGTATCTGGTCAACCCTCGAGTTGTATGTTTCTACCTTCTTGTCGTTGTCCTCGATCCTTTTTTCTCTTGAGTCGATCCTCTTAGTGAGTTCCTTGAGCATTCTCATGATGGTGGGATCTGTTCCTGACCTATCGCTTGGTCTCTCCAGAGTTGGCTCGACACGATAAGCGGTTTCTAATCCTGCCACGCTCAGAGTCTTTTGCTGACTCTGCAACTGAGCGATAGCAACTTGTTGTGCTTGCAACATTTCAGAAATCACTTGTAGACGGACTTCTCTTTCTCCTCGATCCTATGTCCTTTGGGCGTTATGTTGGTCCCCTCCGCGTACAGTTTCTTCGACATCAGCGCCCAAATCGATGTTCAAGACAATGTGTGAACCAACATCGACGGGGTTAGGTGCTGGTCCTACCTCAGGGTTAAGCGGTGGCACACCGGTACCTAAGGCTGTTGCATTGTTTTCTCCATGGAATTTGAGACTATTGTTTCCATGCACGTGGTGCGTTTGCTAAGTTAGACATATCTTAGCCTGAAATCAAAGAATCTTTAACAAGAAAAAGTGTGAAGAATAACGTGTGTTATCGAAAAACTAGCACTAAATAATAACTATTATCTTTAGCCCCATGGTGGGCGCCAAAGGGTTTACTTCGAAAAATATGAGTAACAATTAAATTTATTTTGTGTTTTTAAATATATGTGATTTATTCCAATACTAGTGAATAAACAAGAAATATTAAGAGTAAGTAAGAGAAATTGATGAACCAAGCCAGTGTTGCTAGAGCAAGGGGGACCTCAGGCTCGATATTCTAGGCGGCCTCGAGGTGGGTAAGAATGATAAAGTAAGAATAATAAAGTAAGAGCAATAAAACTGAAGAAAAATTCTTGGAGCACAATAAACAAGAAAAGTAGGTTAGAATATTCTTTTGCAGAGAATGAGATGGTGTTTACAAATGATTGGGGTTCCCTTTATATATGAGGGGAAAACCCTAATATGGTACATTTCTAATTATGGGAAATAATTATATTGGTACAGCTGTATAACAAACCTAGTACGAATTTGTACTATTTCGTACAAATCTTATCCCACAATTCACGCCCCGTCCTACGTGTCTCTGGGAAATTCTCGCTCTTTCTTGAGTGTCATAGAAATTGCACTGTCTCGAGGTGGGCCGTACTAGGCCCTCGATTTGCTTCTCAAGGTGCGCACAACCCAAACTTGATTCTCACTTCGAGTTTTCCAAACTTGAGCTCGGGGTATGATTAAGTCTTCGAAATCGAGCTCTCCGATTTCGATCGTATACACCTATATTGTTCTTAATGCTACAACTAGCAAGAATTTCTAATAGTGACAATATCACAAGGTTAGATACTCCAGAAAATCAGGACTTAACCACAAAGAGTAACACACAATAGTGTTTGACAGGAAAAGAACTAAGCATGAAAATCTGGGGTAGGCATGATCATAGACTAATTCTAAGGAAACTAGCAAGTAGCAAGTCATACATGATTGACTTAGCATGGAAATCTAAGGAGACATGGTCAAAACTGGTCTTGTAGTCAAACACAAGTTCCCTATCATGAAATTTTTTAAGAGAACTCACTGGTGAACATGGTTCAATGGGTGTGACAAAATAGTTGACAGGTATTCACTTAGTTTCAAGCATGAGAGACTTAGCATATTCGAACAAATTTTGGGCAAATATTAGTCTTCACAAGAAGGTCTTAATACAAAAATCTTAAGCAAGGCACGTATATGAATTCATAATGGAAAAAATACAAAATTCAAAGGCTAACATAAGCATAATAAATCATGCAAGCCCTAAGAAGGTAAGAAATTATTCGAGTCAAATACACATAGTGAGGATAAACTACTCATGTTAAAGCATATCCTAAAGTTTTGGACATAAGAAGATTTGATACAGGGGAGCATGAGACTGCAGGACAACATTAGGAAAAATAATATAGCAGTAAAGCATACAACGATAGCACAATATTAGAGTTCATATTACAGGGGAGACTAAATATGTTTATCCATAAACGTTAAGAAGATACTGAACATAGAATACCCATAAATAGAAAGGTAATGGAAGCTGTGAGAGTCAAGAACACTAACCAGTTCCAAATTAAACGAGAAAAGAAATGAGAAAGGTTAGAGCTTCAATAATGGCTCAAATCGCATTAATCAAAAGAGAATAGTGAGAACCCCGAATATGGTGCTATAAACTTCACAAGAGCCTCAAAAGATCTCCAAGAAAGGCTTGCACTGATGGAGGTTAATGAACCAATCACGGTAGCCCTGGCTTTTAGTCAGCCAAGAATAAAATAATTTGAGAGAAACTAGAGCACAATAGAACAAGTGAATGAAAAGAGAGCAGTGATTAAGGTCCGTTCTTAGGGGAATTTTGTACAAGTTTATATAGTGTTCGATTCACTCCGATCAAGAAAATAAATTTATCAATTACAACACAGAATAAGGAAATAATTACATACAAACCCATTCCAAATCAAAATATTGTAAAATCGGGGAAACCCTAGTTTGATTAGAGGTAAAAAAATACCAAAGGATCACACTCAATTGAACCAATATAACCTTGTTTAGAATGTATACAGATGGAATGTCACCTGAATCTTGAAAATTGAAGCCGATTCTGCTTGATTCCGAGAAGTGGTACTTGCCAAAATCAGGAAAGTATTAAGTAACACCGCAGCTACGAAAGAAATGATGAGGTAACACACATAGAGGCAAGTAAATCATAGAAAGGTTCCATGGTATGGTCGGATTTGATGTAGATTTTGGAGTGAGACAACTAGGGTTTTGTTTTGTGAAAGGCATGAGCGTGTGAGGGAGGAAAAAATGGGAAAATGTTCTTTAGGGTTTAAGATTAAGTTTATAAGTAAAGGGCTTGGAGGAATAAAGGGTGTTGGATTAGGGATTTGGATGGTTGAGATTTTATAAGGGGAAATGGGTCGGTTTTGGGTCGCATGTGAGTATAGGGTGTTGGGTTGTTTGGATTGGGCCTCAGATGGGTTAACTCATATAGGCTTAATTATTTGGACCATATATGGTCCGAATTTTAACATGTCCTGAGCCACAATTAAAAACACATGAAAACTAAACAAATAAATTACAAGATATTTAACAAAATTATTAAAAATGATATTTATTAAATTAAAAATTTTAAAATAGTAGACAATAATTATAAAAATGCTATTTTGACCTTGTTTACCTTAAAAATGGTAATTATAATTATATTTGATTATGTGGTTCTAAAAATATGTGATTCACTTTAGTGTTAGTTACTTAGATAATAGATTCCAAATGTGGAACAAGGAATGTGAAATAAGAGCTTAAGAGCAGAGAGTTATGCAAACCAAGCTACCGTGAATCGAGGTTTCGAGCCGGCCTAGGCTAGGCCTCGAAGTCGAAATAGTGTGCTTATCGGAGTCTCGAATTGGTCAAGATAGGGCCTCAAGGTTGAGGGTTGGAGGAAGTGGTGAATGACCGATGAATGTCTAACAGTGCTAAGGGCCTTGAAGGCGGCTATTTATGATCTATGATGAGTAATAAATGAAGAACAATAAATCAAAAGAATCAATAATGGAGAATGTATGAGTTAGAGAGCAGAGAATGTTGTTGTTCCTCGTATTCAATATAGTGCAGAAAATTTTAAGAGTCCCCTTTATATAGGAAGGGGAATCCCAACATAATACATAAGCATTTATTACAAAGATACACAGCTAGTACAATTATTTAATGTCAAGGTACGAACTTGTACTGTCCTTGCAGACCTAGTCAAAATCGCTCATGTGCCGCTCGTTCATGACAGTCACCGATTTGCGTTGCCCCGATGTCAAACATAGGGAACACTCGGGCTCAGGCCTTGAGTCGTACCTTGATGCTTCTGTGGATTGGCTGAGAAATGCCATAATAAATATAAAATCGTTCTCTCCGATTTTATCCGTATACAGATAGTCCCCACGTTTCTTAGAATAGAATGATATGAAACGACTTTGACCTCGAGTTTCTAGAACCTCTCGTGATGACATCATGCTCGTGATGTAAGATTTCTAAGTGATTGAAACATCCCATTGGTTCGTCTCCCTAGAAGCATTGAATATACCGCCGGTCCATTTTCCCAAAAGCGTTGATTGTGCCGTCGATCTGTTTCCCCAAAAGCATTGATTGCATCATCGATTCGTTTCCCCAAAAGCATTGATTGTGCATTTGGTTATGTTATCGTCCCCCTATAAATGAGGGATTGGTTGAACCAAAAATTCACTCATTCTTTCTCGAACAACCTTTAGTCCTTTCCTTTCTCTATATCCTCCTCCAAGGTCATACGACAGCAACATTGTCAGTTATTCCATGGATTTCATTTCAAAGCTTTTCCCCACTGAGTGGGGTTATACTGAGTTGTTATTATTGTTGTTGTTGTTGGACCGAAATGATGAGAGAAGGGCACCAAATGTTTTCCGATTGAAAGATATGTTGTCCTTACACCGCTGCTCATCTCTCTTAACTCCAACCTGGTGTGGCGCTTCATTCCTTCAACGTTTCATGGAGTGAGATGGAACTATCTACTAATTTTTTCACCCCACACCGGTACAATGTCTCAAGAAGAGGCTTCACAATAGTAGTGTTGGCGAGATCCATACTCGATGAGCTTTTCACCAGGCCACAATTTTCTTCGCTTGTTAAAAGCTTTTGCTCTTTGATATGCTATAGCCTCTTCTTCATCTAGTGCTATTTCTGAAAAGGTCCTCGAAGAACTCGCTTTAAAGATCGAAATGGAGTCCCTAAGGAAGAGGTTCTCGAAGACGTTGCTCTTGAGGATACACCCTCGAAAGTAGATTAGGCCTTTGGCTGCTGTTTTTTGCTTCTTTGTTTCTGTGTAAGGGCCCCTCGTGGGATTTGTAAATACCTCCTACTAATATAAGAATTTCATCATTTTTCCTATGATTTTTGTTGAACTACATTCTGCCTTTGTTTTTTGAAAAATCCAAGTGTATGACTCTAATGATTAGTCTGAATATTGGACCTGTGACATAATAAACCCTTAGGTTTTCAGTTGATTAATACGATGCTCCTTAAAGTCTTTTGTTATCCCTTGGACTAAGCTTGGATTGATTTGATGCAGACTTAGGTCACTGGGACTTCTGAGTCCGAGTTTGGCGAGCGCTGGGTCTTGATTCTTGAAATAAAGATAGCTCGTTGATAGCCCTCGAGCGAGAATTTTCTTGAACTCAGGTAGCCTTTTGGACTTAATAGTCGAGTAAGCGTTCGCTCGAACTCAAAATAAAGATAGCCCCGATGCTTTGTAAATAGTCTTTAAGTGAGAACTTTCTCGAACTCGGGTAGCCATTGGGCTTAAATAGTCGAGCGAGCGTTCGCTCGAACTCGAAATAGAGATATATCCCTGAGGCTTTATAAATAGTCCTCGAGTGAGAACTTGCTCGAACTTGGGTAGCTATTGGGCTTAAATAGTCGAGCGAGCGTTCGCTCGAACTCAAAATAGAGACAGCCCTAGGACTTTATAAATAGTCCTCGAGTGAGAACTTGCTCGAACTCGGGTAGACGTTGGGCTTAAATAGTTGAGCGAGCGTTTGCTCGAACTCGAAATAGAGATAGCCCTGAGGCTTTATAAATAGTCCTCGAGTGAGGACTTGCTCGAACTCGGATGTTTTCTTCCTTGCTCACTTCTGTGGGTGAATCGAGTAGTGGCTCGAAAGATGATGGAGATGAAGGCGAAGTCCCCGAGGTGGAAAAGATCGTCGAAGCCTCTAGAGACGGAGCTGGAGCTGTAAAAGGCATAGCCCCCGAAGGAGCCATCGAAGGCGCAGCCCCTGTGATAAATTAGGGTTATATTTATTTTCCCCTTTGTAAGATCATTAGGCACAAGTCCTGTAAATACGATCCTTTGATCTTTCAATATATATATGTGAGAAGCCTTTCATCTTTCATCATTTCTCGTTTCGCATTACTTTTTGTAATAGATTTCAATGCTTGTTTGTCATTGGTCCTAGACCTGTTCTTTAGAGAAAACCCTAGTCCATTTCACAAAGGCCGAAAATTGACCATTTGAGGTTTAGCCCGCGAATCAAGTTTTGACTTGAGTTTTTCGACCTTTGGGTCTTAAAGTCGACCTTCAAATTCTTTTATGCTAGCTCTTGGGCTCTTACGCGTCGGCCCTTAGGAACTTTTGTCCGACTCGAGCTCATTGACCCTTGGTTTTTGAATTATCCCTGAGGCTTTTTAAGTTGGCACTTAGGCTCTTACGCGTTAGGTCGGTATGACCTCTAGTTTGCCCGTACGCTTTTTATGCATTTTCCCTTGGGAGTTTTAGTTAACCGTTTCGGGCTCAGTCCTCGAATCGGATTTCAACTCGAGCTCATCAACCCTCAGGTTTTGAGTTAGCCCTGCTGCTTTTGAAGCTGGCACCAAGGCTCTTACGCGCTGGGTCGGTGAGTCGTTATGTGATGATTAATGAGCACCTCGGAAGGTTTTTCCTCATGGCTGAGTTGTCTCGAAGCCTTTTCATTATTTGGAGCTGACATGAAAATGATCGAAGCTCTTTTTTGCTTATGCCGAGGGTAGCCTTATTTAACGGGTTCTTTCCGAAGTAACTTCAAAAGATTTCATTTTACGGCGACGGTCAGGCGTCCCCGAGTTGCGTTAGTTTGGCCGGAGCCTTATGACCGTAGTCATTGTGTTTGGCTGGAGCCTTGAGACCGGAGTCGTTGTGTTTGGTTGTAGCCTATCGACTAGAGTCGTTGTGTTTGGTCATAGCCTTTTAGTCTCCGAGTGAGGTATCCTCGGCGTCTGTATCGAGGGTATGCCTTTTTATGGTCTTACAAGTTCGAATATATATCCTTGGCTTTAATATCGGGATTTTCTTTAATTAAGATCTTTCATTTCGGACGTGCCTTACTTGAGGTCTTACATGTTTGATGATTATGCCTTTTTAAGGTGTTTCATTTTTTATCATGCCCGTAGGACTTACAGATCCGGTCATGCCCGTAGGACTTACAGATTTAGTCATGCCCGTAAGACTTACAGATTTGATGCCGCCACACAGAGAGCTTTTGGGCTGGAGGTAGCCCACTTGGGGTCTTATGGTCTCGAGTCTTCGGCATCAATCTCCGAGTGTCCGGGAAATTTCTGGCTTTGGAGCCATTTCTTTGTGATAAAAAATTCTTTGAAAGTGCAAGGATTTGTATAAAAGATGATCCTTTGATTACTTGGTTCAAGTATACATATTTTCACCATCGAGGGATCGATTATTCTATGCAGACACGGTTCATTTGACTGTTTGGACTGATATATCATTTTCCTGTTGAGACTCTCTTCGACGGCTTTCTTCGGTTTTTCCGAGGAGGCGACCTCCCGGGGGAGATGCCCCCTAGTATTCAAGGTTGATTGGAGAGGAGCCTTGAATACTTGTTTGAGTTATCCTTGGGTAGCGTATAGATGTTTCCTTGTTAAAAACCTTGCCGGTAAAACCCTTTTTAGGGATAGAACCCTATCGAAGGAAAAGAGTGCAACAAATGATTTAAAACCCAAAGGTCTTTCAAAGTTGGAGGATGTTTCGATGTCTTTCACCAGCTTATCTGCAGGAGTTTATGTCACGACCCCAAATCCTAACAGGCCGTGATGGCGCCTATCGTGGAACTAGGATAGCCAACCATCACCCTACAATGCGTTTATTCAATTATAACAATTCACAAGTAAATAATAAGCATGCAACCATAGCAAAAATAATATAATTAAGTCTTAGCGTCCCCTTAATATTCTAAACAAACCTCCCAAGAATTGGAGTCAATAGTCATGAGCATCTATGGAAATAAATCTAACTCTTCTAAAACTATAATATGTGTCTCTGAGT
>ML486092.1:100042-118000 GCA_005239535.1 Nicotiana rustica
ATACCGGGTTCTCGACCCAAAAATAGTATTTCATTTTTCAAGAAGTAGTATCAAAATACTCTGCGTGTCAAAACAATTTCATAGAAAAGACAGAGTGAAAAATCATAACATATCAGTGAGGAAAATATAGTAAACGCATCTCCCAAGGGGTAAACAGATCGGCACTAAGCCCCAAACATGGCTTACAGCCCAAAACATATCATAATATATAAATACTATTCAAGCAAAGGCTTAAAAATCAGTTTCGCAACTCAATAGTCGCCTAAATAGGAAATATTTTTCCAAAGTTTCCACCTTTTCATTTCAAAACTCGTGAAAGGGTGCATAGTCCGGGGTTTCATACCCTCAGGACAGGATTTAAAGACATTACTTGCTTCAAACTAGCCCGAAAATTATTCCGCAATGCGCTTGCCTCTCGAATCAACCTCCGACGGCTCCAAATCTACCAAGTTCAGATTTTTACCATCAACATATGCTTAAGGAATAAATTCCAATTGAAAAATATCGAATTTATCTCAAAAATCCGAAACCGGTCAAAACCCGACCCCCGGGCCCGCGTCCTGAAACTCAGAAAATTTTAGAGAGAAGTGTTCTTATTCTTCTCACGAGTCCGTACATATAAAGAACTCCAAAATCGGAGTTCGTTTGACCCCTCAAATCGACCCTTGAAGGTCTCATAATCTCATGCCCCAAAATCCTATTTTTCTACTGTTTTTCATGAATTAAAGGCTGGGGTTATGGTCTATAATCACCCATAAACGAGTTTTAATAATCAAATTACTTACCTTGTGCTACCCACTGATTTTCTCCTTCAAAATTCGTCCAAAAAGCTTTCCTCCGCTCAACAATGGTGTAAAAGAGGGTTTAAGTCGCGGAGGGTTTATTATTTAACTGCCCAGTGATTTGCTCTCCGTGATCGCAGCTTTTCCCATGCGATCGCATAATGTTATGGCTTTTGACCTCCGTGATCTCAGCCTTAGGCACGCGATCGCACATCATTCCTGACCTCCCGACCCCACGCGCCCCAAACGCTCTATGCGATGGCAAGAAACCTCACGCGACCGCACTGCCTAACCTGCTCGTCCTCTGCGATCGTGGGCATACTGATGCGATCGCAGAGAGTAAGTTCTGACCCCTCTCAAAATGCTCTATGCGATCGCGACTCCCTTCATGCGATCGCAGAGAATAAAATTTGCTGCACTGACACTAGAAAACCAGCTATGTATTCAAGTCTGTATGAGTCCGTTAATCACCCGAAATCAATCCCGAGCCCCTCAGGACCCCAACCAAACTTACCAACATATCCCATAACATCATACAAACTTAGTTGCACTCTCAAAACACCAAAACTAACATCAAGACTCCAAATTAGCATCAGATTCAAGCCTAAGAACTTTGATATTTCTAAAATTCACCAATGATGCCGAAACTATCCAAATCAACTCCGTTTGACCTGAAATTTTGTAGAAAGGTCAAAAATGACATTACGAACCTGTTCCAACTGTCGGAATTCCATTCCGACCCCGATAGCCTATTTTCCACTGCCATCCGGAATCGCCAAAAACTAACTTTCACCAATTCACGCCTAATTCTACACCAGACATCACAAAATTATTCTGAACACACTCCTAAGTCCCAAATCACCTAACAAAGCTATCCGAGCCATAAATACGCATTCCGAGGTCATTTACCAATAAGTCAACTCTTAGTTGACTTTTCCCATTTTAAGGCTATTCTTTAAGGACTAAGTGTCTGAATTCTCATTTAACCATTCCGATTCCAAGTCTATCGACTCTAACACATTAATAACAGAATAACCAATCTATAATAAGTCAATAGCAACAATTATGATGAAGGTTTTACATAACGACGGACCGGGTCGTTACAGTTTAGTGCGAAGCAAAGAAATGAAACCAGGAGCGTAGTCTTACCTTAACAGTAATAGCGATTGAGCATCGATATGTTTCGATTGCTCGGAAGCTATTCACCTTCCATGATGCCGGGTTTGTAGGACCCTTTGCCAATTACTCCGAGGAAACATTACGATCCTTCCCAGCTCGGGCCTAGCTTTCCCTCACTGGGGTTCCAGGTGTTTAGGGTGACTTTCCTTCGGACTAAGTCCTCGACCCCGAAATGTCGAAGGTTTGTTCTCCTGTTATAATATCTTTCTATTCATTGTTTTTGGGAAGCCATTCGGACCAGTGAAGCTTCTCGCTTCTCATCTAATAGTTTGAGGGCTGCAGTCATTGCCTTGTTGTTTGAAGTTTCAGTATCATGTCAGAATCTGGCACTCGGCTCCCTGACCTCGACCGGTATCAAAGCCTCGGACCCATACACCATAGAGAACAATGTCTTTCATGTGCTCAATTTTGGGGTTGTTCGATACGCCCATAGCACCTCACGCAGCATTTCCCTCCACTTACCTTTCACATTTTCTAACGTCTTTTTCAAGTTTTGAATGATGGTTTTGTTCGTAGATTTGGCCTGGCCGTTTGCATAGGGGTGATAGGGTGTTGATAGGATCCTTTTGATCTTATGGTCCTCGAGGAACTTTGTTACTTTTCTTCCGATGAATTGCTTTCCATTGTCGTAGGTTATCTCGGAGGAGATCCCAAATCAGCACAGGATATGGCTCCGTATGAAGTTAATGACTTCTTTTTCTCTTTTTGTGCGGCTAAAAATCGGGAAGGCCAATTTTACGTCTATTGTTATATACGGTGATTAATTCACGTAAGGTTCAAGGTATGATCCGAAGTCCGATCTCGGACGTTCCTTACGATTCGACTTCGAGGTAGTATGAGTTTAGGATCGGCGTGAGGAGGCAGCACTCAGATCGAGGCAAACAACTCTATGATAAAGTACAGTTCTGTGCTCAGACATTAAATAGCGGTATCAACTACGAATCTTGGAAATAAATGTTGATGTACTATGTTGGGATTCCCCCTCTTATAAAAAGGGACCCTTGTCATTTTGTAAAGAACACACAATATTGAATACAAGGCATAAGAACATTCTTTGCTTTAATATCAAAACATTCTCTATTTCTTCTCATTAGCTTATTTACTTGCATTTCTTACTTTTTACTATTTGTTCTTCAGTTATAGCCCAACTTTGATCTTAAACAGCGTACCACGGGGCCTGAAAGCCTGTTATAGCTCCATCGATCATTCGACCCAGGCCCCGAACGTCAGTCTCAAGGACCCTCGAGGTCAACATCGAGCCTTCAACTTAAGGTGTTCTAGTTTGCTTTTCTTTATCTTTATAACTTCATTCTACTCTGTCCTAACGCACTTAGATATAATTATTCAATAACTAGTATTAAGATAAATCACATATTTTTAGAACCACCTAACTAAATAAAATAGTAATTATCATTTTTCCGGTAAACAGTTTGGCGCCCAACGTGGGGCTAAAAATAATAGTGATTGTTTTAGTGTTGGTTCTAGGGGTGTGCATTCGAATCGATTTATCGATAAATCGAATCGATTATTTCTTATCGGTTTATCGATTTATCAATTTCGATTTCGATTTCGAAAATTTTCCTATCGAGTTATCGATTTCGATTTCGATTTTGTCCACTTCGGTTATCGGTTAATCGATAAACCGATAAGATATACTAAAATGAAAATTATACCCTTATTCTATATTATTTTTACGATTTACCCCTTTCCTTTTCTTTACCCTAACGGCCTAACTTATTAATATTATTTCCTGATTTCCTAATTCCTCTCTATACAGAACAATAGAATACACCCATCATTCCTCTTCAGTCGTCTACCACTCTACCGGTCAGTCAGGGTTCAGGGTTCAGGGTTCATCGCCGGGCGCCGGCTGCGCCGCTTCTGAAATTTCTTATCGAGTTATTTCCATTCAGTTTTCTTCACTTAAAATCCCTCTTTTCTCCTATACATCTGGTAATTCTCTTTCTCCAAATGGGTTCTTTCAATTTTTAGAAATTTGGTTATTGTTTTGTTCGAATCGATTATTCTGTACATCTCGATCTGTTTCTCAGTATACACCGTCTAATTGTGTTTGTTTTTTACTAATCGATAAAGTAGAAGCTCATATGTCACTAAATGTCTAAGAAATCTGCCTCATAGAATCTATTCTTGTTTGTACTTTGCAGATTAGCAGTAGCAGTAGTTTGTACTTTGCAGATTAGCAGTAACAGTAGTCTAAGAAATCTGCCTTATAGTAATCTTGTGAAAGTCATCTTCTTGGCTTATTTATATTATCAGATAGATATTTATGGAATTCGAATGCAATGGAGTTATTTTTAGCTAGCATACTCCTCTGTAGTAAATGTAAGTTCCACTGAAATCTAAAGCTAGATTCATAATTGAATCAGATTAAGACATTAATTTCTTCTTCCTCTGCAGACACATTTTCTTATTATTTCTCACGATTTAGGTGATTTTTAGCATTAATGCCCTTTTTTCTTGAATTTCAGTTAAGTTTTTTATTTTATTGTGATATGTAGAATGAAAAGCGAGGAGTGCTGACTTCGTCTTGCTTTGGTTCATTCAAGTATTCAACTCGTTTAAGATTGTAAGTTACATTCTTCATTCACTTCACATGGCTGAAACTGAAAATGATAATATTGATAAAGTGGCTGATGAAAGTAGAGGTTCCGAGTCTACGGCTGCAACTACTCACTGTTGATACCCTATGTTTTCTCAAATAAATTTTAAACTTGCATATAAGCTTTCAAAATTACTCTTTGTAATAACAAGTATTTTTCCCTATTTTCCCTATTTTTATTTAAATTATTTTCCCGTTTATTTAATATTTCATATTCTAATAATTCATAAATTATGTCATAAATAACTTCAAAATATTTTTTAGCCTCGTATGTTACTTATAATCATTTTTATCCATTAAAATCAAATTATTTAACAAATTAGCCAACTGGGTCTTATTTAATTCCAATTACAATGATTTTACAATTATGGCCCAACTAGACATTTTATATTATTTTTAATTCGAAATTTATGTATTTTTACACTTAATATTAGTTAATTACTGTAATATTACTTATTTTAGCTTATTTTCATTTTTTTATAATTATTGGATATTTTAATTAATTAACTATCTATTTTAGTGGTATTTAACAGCTAGCCACGTTTTATTTAAAATTTAGCCAATTTTAGCCTAACCTCTTTAACCCAATTGATCCAAACCCAATACCCAACCCAAATCCTATTATACCCAGCCAAATCCCCATTCAATCTTATCCGTTGATCAAATGAGATCAACGGTCCAGATTAAATATTACCATAATTAATCTCAATTACCCCTTCCCCGTCTCTCATTTCCCATCTCCCTCTCTCTCTCTCCTCAACCCCTCCGCTCCCAGTTCTCTCTAGAACTGTCTGGGGTCTCCTTCTTCTCCGATGGCTTTCACCCTCATCTCCGGCCACTCCCAGGCTCATCCCTTCAACCACCGGCCACCATGAAGCTATGTTTTCCTGTCACCATGTCTCTGAGACCCTTTGAGACTTCAACCATGACAGAAAGGCCATGGAGGCTCCTTCCTGGGCATTTTCGGCTTTCTCCGGCGAGGATCAACCCGGTGGTGTTCCGGCTACCACCCTCTCTGAGTATTACACCAGGTTTTTCAGTTATTTATGGGTTCTCTCTGAAACCCTAATGATGACCTTTCAACTTCTCATAAGATCTACAACAGATCTACATTTATCTCAGTGATTTTCATCTATTTTTTCTTAAAAAACCTGGTATTCCTCGAATGAATTTCGTTTTCTAAGAACTAGGGTTCTTCGAACCCCTCTTAAACGATTTTAAATCCTGATTCTTTAGTTTCATTTTACGATTCTTCTTATGTTTGCTTGTTTATTCGAGGTTTTTTTACTTTGTTTGATTCTTTGCTGAAACCCTAAATCCTTAATCGAAACCTAGTTTCTGATTTTTTCTTTCGAACTCTATGCTTACTTGTTCGGCATGCTTGCATGTCTTTCATGAGTGTTCTGGGTTTCGTGTGTGGTCTATGTTCTTTGTGTTTCCTGCTCAAAATTGTTCTTAGGGTTTGACTGATTTTGCTTAATATCTGTTATTTATCGAGTCTGATTGCTTGTTATTGATTGTTCACATGATTGTTACACTGATTCTATGTAATTACCCGTTAAGCTCGTGATAATGCCCTATGCCTATGATTTTGAATTGCTTCCTTATCTATGTGATACGTTCCTTGTTTATTACTGATTCTCTGTGATTTTCAAGCGTATCTCTTTGAACCTATTTTCAGAATTCAAAATTGGTACGCTGCCTTATTTTTATGTTTATACAGACTTCCTTAATTGTATGTTATAGCCTTAATACATGATTTATACTTTTTTACTCTTATTATAGTAAAATCAGTTTTACAATGATTCCTTTTCCTTATTTGGCTTTGATTGTGTCCGTTTTAACTTGACTCATTAATTAAGGGAGTCCATATCCCTAATTGATATTGATTGGACACTATTCCCATACTTGTGTTAAGCTATTGTTCCTTGCCTTATTTGTTTACTCGTTTTCAGCATTATAAGTAGTCCCTTCTCTTTTGCATAACAGACACAGACTAACATTGGAATCAGTCGAACACTATTGAACTCTCTCCATTAATCTCTTTTGTTATGCTCCCCTTTGCTCTCTTGTCTCTATTGCTACTGTCTGCTACTTGTTGTTAGCCGGCTGCTAAGCCAAGGCTAATATTGTGTTATTCACTACCCTACTGCTGTTCTTTGGTTGCATAACTAATATGTTTCTAGTATTCCAAGCAACATGCTTCAATATTATTTGAATTTCTTATTGTTCCTATTATGCTTCTATTTGTGTTTATATTGCCTACTATGTCACTAGCATGCCTAATCCCTTTATATGATCTCTTCTTCTTCTAGCTTAGCACTGACTCCTACTCTATTCCCTATGGTTCACTAAAGCCTGTGGGATCACTTGACTATGTGATTACTGTCTCTTTTTCCCCTTTGCATGTCTAGCATTTCTCCTTCATCAACTGCCTAGCCTCTCTTATGTGATCTCTTTAACAGTTGTATAGTTGCTTACTACTTCCATGAAGTTATCCTCCATGTGTGATGAACTTGTAATTGAAATTGGTTACCTACTATCATCTCAACTCCCTAAATTCTGTCTGTGATTGTTTCTTATGACTCTACTGAATTTGTTGCCTCTCTTCACCAGTCTTTATGATGTCTTCATAATCTACGTGACTCCTTGATTGTGTGGCTACTCCCATTTTTGTCTGCCTGTCTAATGTCACTTATATGTTCTCTTTAGTAAATGTTGTACCCTCACCTGTAATATGTGATTTGTTCTGAGTACCAATCATGTGCAAGCTACTATCTGTCCCCAACCGCTGTCTTTGCTTGCGATTGTTTTTTTGACTAGATGTTGTTGCCTCCTTTATTCAAAACTAATCTCATGTTACCCCTGCATCCCTTTCCCTGTTTGTTCGTTTGCTTGGAACTCTATTGTGTTGTGATTAGTGCTATTACTTCCTATTTCAAAAGTCATTTTCTTATGTTAATCTTTAAGCGATTTTAAAATCCCTTGTCTTAATCTCTTTTAATAACTTCACAATTCCTAGACCTTTAGGTTCCACCCCCCTCAGTGTGTGCATCGCTTAGGGACCATGAGTTCCCTCTGAACCTTGAGACACTGAGGTAAGGGTACTCTACACTGCACTTGTTTGACCATGGGCATTTGCTGGGTGCTGGTATTGGCCAGGGCCCTTCACTGAGGCCTTTGGGAGCTTTGCCGCACCCAGGATAATGTAAGGATATGAAGTTGAGAGGGGTGAGCCTAGGAGATAAGGCCTGATTGAAGGCTCCCTATAGAATAACTTCTTATTTTCCTTCTTATTATTGTAATTCATTTATTATGGTCTGTAATAATTTATAAACGAATATTGGGGCTGGATAGTGAATATGGGGACTATGCATGCTTAGTCTAGTAAATGGGTAGAAAACATGCTCGTAGGGTTATCTTACTTACATGTGCAATAGACAATCTGTCTAGGACATGCATCTCATGCATTAGAAACCCTGCTTAAGTTCTTTTATTTTTCATCATATCTACTTTACTCATTTTGCAAGCCATGATCATGGTTAATAACTATAACAAGCGATAAAAACTGTTATAAGGCATTATTACTGCATTTTCATAATCATAGCATATAGAAACCATGTTTTAGGGTATTCATATGTGCATTAGATGTCGTGGTTTAGGATTATACTTTTCAGAATGTTTGTCTCGAATTGCAAATTGTTGAACACCTAATCAGCATGCTAATCTAATAAAATGTGGTTAAGTGGCTGAAACGTTTTCTGTAAATACACCCCTCTTAAAATCAGGACTAAATATGCATGTACACCCCTTTTGAAATAAATAGGCAATGTATAGGGCGCCTAGGCAAAATTTAGGCCTAATGCGTATTAATCAACTAATTGTGTTTTGCTTGCCGGTATTAGGAATAATCAGTCCCTTTTTGGAATTCTCAAAACTTTGTTGTTTTCTTTCATCCTATTTTACTCTAAAATTCCTCCGTTTTCAAATTCCTAGCATCTTGAAAATTATGCATCTATTTCCTGTTTACTGAAATTTTATCTGATTCATGTTCCATAATGTTTTAAACTACTGGGTTTCAGATTTACACCACTATGCTCAAAATCATGCTATTTTGAATCTTTGCTCTGTATTTCCTCTAAATCTACTGTATTTTCTAGAACAATTTTACCTACTCTCGTTATTACAGCTCTCTTACTCTACGTTAAGCTAATGTACCTTTTAAGTCACTTCTCTTTTGAATCATTATATTATCTCAAAATCATGCTTTAATGAGAATTCTAAGTCGTGTACTTCTAAATCCTACTGCTACCTCTAAACTGTTGCATTTCTGAAAGTCAATCATTCCTTTGAATTACTCAGTCTTAACTGAACTTTCTGCTTTCACTACTAAGTTTTCAAACATATTCTCTTCCTAAGACTGTCAGAATTTACTAATTTTCAACTCAGAAACTCTTGTTTTAAATTCCTGCCATTGAGACTTTAAGTGCGTTTGAGACGTGCCAATTATATGTCTACTTGTGGAGGTATCTATGAGCCTTTCTTTGTCTTTATATGTTCCCCATATGTGTAGTCCTACTTGTTTTTGTATGTCGCTTAGTATTTTGACCTTTAAACCTAAGGGTTTTGCCTAGTTTCTGCCTTGTAGGATTAGTAGTCTTAAGCACCCTCCAAGACTTATAGGATGGGACGGGTAATGGCACGCAATAAGCTTTCGTGACCAACACATGCATTTTAAATAACCTTACGGGGCGGGAAGGGTAGAATACGGATATGATGACCGGTGTGCTAATACCACGTGTAGTCGCCTCCTCGAGGTGTGACATACCGGGTATTGCATTGAAGTGATCTGTATTACTTTAAACCTAGGACACTTCTTTTCAAATGTTTATGTTATTCAAAAACATTTAAAGATTTTCACACTTGTTTTAAAGCCCCTCATATGTGAACCTTATTTGTTACTTGCTCGCCGTCCAAATTCACAAAACTTATTGGCTGGGACCCACAGGTGTGGATCTTGAGGGGTGCCTAATACCTTCCCCTCGGGATAATTTCAAGCCCTTTCCCAATCTCTGGTAACGCGAACTAGTTTATGATTTATCAACTCTAGGTGCCCTAACGCACCATAAAATCGTTAGGTGGCGACTCTTCCTTAAACCTCTTCCTTTAAGGAGTTTTCCAGAATGTCATCAACCCGATCTCTCCGTACCTAACCCGTGCGATAGAAAAAGGGGGCGCGACAGCATGGCGACTCTGCTGGGGATTTCTTCCCTAGGCTTATACCATTACAATCTGCTTTGTGAATTTGGGCTTTTAATTGTCATTTAAATGCTTACACCTTTTCCTATGTCCCGTTATATGCCGTTAATTGTTTAATTTTCGCAAGTATTTATTTCACTTGAACTTAACTGACATATCTTCATGTTTTCTCTGTAACCGCTTTCCATTACAATTGCTGCATTTCCTTTCTTTACCGCTTTCCTCAACGTGAAAATACATGCCTATTTGTTTAATGCTTATTATTGCATATCATGCTCCGCATTCATATTCCACTCGTGAAAAACAAATCCTATAGCAACTCTTACAATGAGTGGTTGCACTCTTCCAATATTATCACCCCCTAAATTCTAAAAGGCGTATTTGCGGTAAAACTAGTCGATCAGCGGTGCAGTCGACAGTTCCGTGCCTTCCCCCATGAGTTGCCCGCTCAAGGGTACCAGTCTAAAACCCCAATAGAAACCTTACTCTATTGTATGTTGCATGCATCATGATGAAACCTAGCCAGGCTAATGTGTTGTCCACACAATAGCCATTAAGATAGCCTTGTCCAAAGTCCATTGGGTTTCCCTTGAACCCAAAAGGACGCCTTCACGTTCTGTGCATTTATTTGGAGAACTTAAATGCTCGTTGCTAATTATTGGTGTTAAATAGTCGAGTCCGGTGGGGGTAAGGGCCTAGCCTATTTATTTTGCAGAAATGAGGCACGAGATCCCCAGATTCGTCATGGTCACCAACATCCACCCAAAGCTTCTGAACTGGTGGGAAGACTTGCATTCATGTGACAAAACAGCAGTCAGAAAACACCTGGGCAACTTGCCTTCTCTTTTGGACATTCAGCCAAATAACATGATGATAGAGGCTGCTACCGTATTCTGGGATTGTGACCGGTCGGTTTTTCGGTTTGGGAACAATGAGATGACACCGCTGCTAGAGGAGATAGGGGGTTTGGCTGGTTTGCCTTGAGAGTCTCAAGGGTTATTGATGCCTGAAAATCGAACACGTCGGGGTTTACTCAAGATAATGGGATTGAAGAAGAATCCGGATTTAGTCTGTTTGGAAGACTCGTACATCCCCTTTGATTACTTGTACGAGAGGTATGGCCGTAGTCAGTCCTACCGCACATACCAGGAAGAATTCGCCCTCACCTCTCTAGGACACATTCATCGCCGTGTATTCGTCTTCATATTTTACTTTTTGGGATTGATGGTCTTCCCGACAAAGAAGGGTAGAATCCACACCAGACTGGCGATGGTTACCAAGACTTTGATTGAAGGGATCGACGGACAGGATTTCAGCATTGTACCCATGATCATTGCCCACATATACCGAGCTTTGGAGAACTGTCAACGAGGAGCAAAAAATTTTGAGGGTTGCAACCTACTACTCCAGCTCTGGCTCACCGAGCATTTGCAAAGGGGTGACTACCGTCAAGACATACATCGGAGAGTTTGGGACGATCATATTGCTTTCCATCATCCAAAGCGTATGAACTACATCCCCGACATGTTTTCACAGCCAGAAAATGCCAAGGGAGAGGTTGAGTTATTGGGAGATTTGACCGAGAATCAAATCCAATGGATGTTCGAGTGGTTCCTAACCGACGAGTACATCATTCAGACCAGAGATACCCCGTTCTTGATATTGATTGGTCTTAGAGGGACATACCCTTACGTCCCGATTCGAGTCATGGGGCAGGCAGAAAGGAAGCAAGTCATCCCAAGGGTCGAGAAAATGAGTCATCTCAGGGCGGAATTCCAAAATGATGACAGCCCTCACAAGTGTCAAGCTCAGCAATTGTGGCACTGCATGATCCGTTTGGAGAAGGATACTATCGAACGTGACAGGTATCACGTTGGTTGCTCTCCTTACTATTTGGGATGGTTGGAAGACAATTGGGGAGGAAATTATGAGCCAGGTTTCACCCAAGGACATAGGGTCATAGACGAGAAGGCCGAGGCAACAACTAAGTTCAATCAACTGCGCAAAAGGCTCCGTGACTGAAGAAGATCATCACAAAATCCACATAGCTAAAAAAACGTTGATCGAGGAATGGAAAGACATGTCCATCACTTCCACCCAAAGGTTAACACACTTGGAACGAGGCATCGTTGAATTGGAAGAAAAATTCCTTAGGAGGATCGAAACTTGTCAAAAGACCGCTGGAGCTGAAGGAGGAATTTTAGCCAAGACCTATTTGCTGCTGGGACTTCGCTAGATGGGAATGTTGATCAATGCGCGTAGAGTCGCCGAGTCTGGGGAAGGTCCTTCTGGGACCAATAGATAGGATTTGTCTTTACTTTACTTTTTGATGTAATAAGGCCACTGGCCATTAGTAACATTTTATATTTTTGTATTCCTATAGTGAAGTCGAATCTGTCTATTTTTCGTCATCAATAAAATGAGGCATTAGTATTTAAGATCTCCAAATTAATTTGTCACTAGGCCTACCTCGGGCATAAAGAGGTTCCCCAACTTAGAACGCGCTTTACTTTTTCGCATTACGTGTTTAATTTATCGCAATATTATTTATATCTCCACTAACGTCAGTGCCTTTTTTAGTTATTCCCTTTCCCCAAAGGTTAGTTCGTGCACTCTGGCATCAACATCTTATTGCACCAAATCAAAGGGCCCTCCTCCTACTCCTCCTCCCAATCCTCCCAAAGGAAAAAGCAAGGGTAAAATGGTAGATGCAAGCGGTACTAGAAAAGACAACAGGGATGAACAGGTTGAGATCGCTGATGGACAAGGTATTCAGGTTCTGCACGAGGGTATGACTCCACTAGAGAAGAAGCTGCTAAAATTCCAAGAGGAACTTGATCAAGTCAAGAACTTGGCCCACTTATCATTCTCCCTCAACGTCCCAGACGTTCACTTCCCAAATGCTCTGAACCCCACTTTACCCTAAAGCGCCCCAAAACAACCCAATCAGCCCAAAGATCCCGTTCCACCAGCACCACGCAACTACAACACTCCGCCTCCCCAGGATCAGACGAGAGACCACTTCCAGGCTTATGACAACCCCATTTATGTGGAAACTGTAGCTCACTCCACACCACATACATATGAATTTGACGAAAAGGACAAGCTCATCAGGAGTCTGGCCGAGGAACTCAAGAAATTGACCAACCGAGTTCAGGGTGTCGAAGGAGTTAAAGGGGTTGAAGGATTGAATTATGAGGACCTTTGCATACAGCCCGATGTCGAACTGCCCGAGGGGTACAAACCTCCAAAGTTCGAGATGTTCGATGGTACTGGTGACCCAAGAGTCCATCTAAGGACTTACTACGACAAATTGGTCGGCGTGGGAAAAGATGAAAGGATCCGCATGAAACTCTTCATGAGGAGTTTGAAAGGTGATGCACTATCCTGGTACATCAATCAGGATCCAAAGAAATGGACTAGTTGGGTGAATATGGCTACGGATTTCATTGATAGATTCAGATTCAATACAGAGAATACACCATATGTGTTCTACATCCAGAACTTTAAGAAGAAACCAACTGAGACTTTTCGCGAGTATGCTACTCGTTGGAGGTCAGAGGCTGCTAAGGTCAGGCCAGCCTAGGAAGAAGAACAAATGAAGAAATTTCTCGTGCACTCTCAGGATCCTCAGTACTATGAGCGACTGATGATGGTCGAAGGGCAAAATTTTTTTGATATCATCAAATTGGGAGAACGAATCGAGGAAGGCATCAAAAACGGTATGGTTACTAACTTTGAAGCCTTACAGGCTACCAACAAAGCTCTCCAATCCGGTGGTGTGTCCAAGAAAAGGGATGTAGGAACCGTGATGGTGGCACAGCAAGCCAAGTCCCTTCCCAAATATCAAGTATACCCTGCACCTTCCTTCGCATACCAACCAGCTTCAAGTTACCAAGAACCTTCACCCCAATATCAGACAGCCTCACCCACCTACCAAGCTCCACCACCCACATATCAGCCTACCTCGCCCAGATATTCCCAGCCAGCTCCCGTCTATAATGCCTATAATTCCCAACCTTCTCACTACCAATCATCTCCCGCTCGCCAAAACTTCCCAATACCTCATCCAAATTTCGATCGTCGTCCACTAAAATAGTATACCACCATAGCTGAACCCATTGACCAATTATATGAAAAGCTTAAAGTCGCAGATTATGTCACACCCATCCCCACTGTCATCCCTGAGAACCCATCTCAGTGGGTAAACCCTAACAAAACTTGTGCTTACCACTCCGGCATGAAGGGGCACACCATCGAGGAATGTCGCTCCTTGAAAGACAAGATACAAACCCTCATAGATAACAAGATTATTGTAGACAAGGACCCTGCTCCTAATGTTCGCAATAATCTGTTGCATGACCATAAGGGTGGTGTCCACATGATTGAGGTTGAATATGATTGTGATCCTGAGGGATCGATTAGGCTAATTGCCGATGGTGATCCAAAGAAGCCTGCAATTACGCTTAATCCGATCATAGTCCAGATGCAGCCATCTGAGGAAGTTGAGATAAACGTGTCAATTCCACTTGAGTTTGAATCGAGACCACCCGCCAAAGGAAAATTCCCAAGGTCGATCGAAGTCGAGTTTGCGCGACCGCTCGAAGTTGGAATCCAGCCATCTATAACATATACTCTGGCAGGAATACGAATGACCTCACCTATCCCTGTGGCAATTTCAACAACGTCACCTTTTTTATTCAGACGCCATTACATGGGACTATACCACTGAAGCAAGGAGGAAAGGTAAAGGCAAGTCTGAAGAAGCCATCGCTGTACAGGGTATGACGAGAACTGGCAGAGTTTATAACCCTAAGCATTTGGCCAAGTCTAGCAAGCAGGCCAACAGTCGTCCTCCCATCATTGAAATAGGTTCTGATGATCAGTGGAGAAAGATACAAGCTAAGGAGTATTCAGTCCTTGACCAGTTGAACAAAACGCCAGCTCAGATATCCATCCTCTCCCTGTTGCAAAACTGTAAAACTCACAGGAATGCTTTGGTAAGGGTGCTGAGTGAAGCATACGTGCCTGACAATATCACCAGTGGGGAAATGGCCAACATGGCAGGACAGGTGCTGGAGAGCCGTAAGATCACTTTCCATGATGATGAGCTACCGCCTGAGGGGCTAGGGCATAATAGAGCACTACACATCACGGTACAATGTGAGGATCATTTCATCACAAGAATCTTAATTGATGGGGGTTCTAGCCTCAACATCTGTCCGATGGTCACGCTCAAGAAATTGGGAAAAGGTCTACATGAGATAAAGGAAGGAGAGATCAATGTAAAAGCCTTCGATGGTTCGCAGAGATCTACAATGGGAGAAATTACTTTGTGCTTGCAGATGGGACCAACTTGGTTTGATGTAGATTTCCAAGTGATAGATGTGCCTGCATCCTACACCTTACTGTTGGGACGACCTTGGATCCACGCGGCTGGGGCCGTGGCATCTACCCTACACCAAGCTGTGAAGTTTGAATGGAATCACCAAGAAGTAATCATTCATGGCGACGGTAGCAACCATATCTATGGTCGCCAGACCTTTTCGGTCATCGACGGAAGGAGAAAGTTGGGCGGAGAAATCTATCATAGCATAGATCGTGTTAACGCTATTGAAAAAGACAAGTGATGGGGCAGTAAGATCGAAAGCATACTGAAATAGCAGGGGTACGAGCCGGGTAAAGGGCTCGGTAAGCACCTTCAAGGAATAACAAAGCCTATAACACTCAAGAAGCATAATACTACTTTTGGTCTAGGGTACGGGTACACTTGGAAGGAGTTCAAGGACTGGTCGCCACCATGGCGCGGCCCTTACTACCCACTAGAACAACCAATACCCCGCATAGAGCAGACTTTCCAGCCAGCCGACATCCTATATCGTACAGATGAAGAAGAAGCACTAGTGGCAATGAGGGATCTTTTTCTGGATGATGGGGATATGGACTGCTGTGTCATTTTTGAAGAGGAGAGGGAGGAAGGCCCTTCCATACAGGTCGTAAGCAAGCGATCACATCTCCACAATTGGTCTATCAGGACGACCAAACACGTCGAGCCTCGGGGTAGCAAGGCTAACAAAACAAACATTATTTACAGTTTATTTATTTAAAGTATTTCCTTCCTTTTCGCATTTTTAATCTCTGCAAGAAAAGAGCTCTTATGTTCAAACAATTACTCAATTTATCAAAGCATTTCTAATTTCTTTATAAATCTTACATTTACTTATATTTATTTGTTATTGTTTTCCTCCCCATTACTTTATTTTCACAACATTACTATTACTCATCTTGATGAACCGACGACTGTGACCTGCAACGAGGCAACGCAACAAATGGATTCCGAGTCAGACGAGGATGATATACCTGAGGATATTAATAAAGAAGTCGAGAACTTTGAGAATAGACCTAAGTCTAACTTGGACAAGACTGAGGTCGTCAACTTGGGAAACACAGAGAACATTTAAGAAACATGCATCAGCATTCATCTATCACCGTCAGAAAAAGAGGATTTTACGGAATTTTTAAGGGAGTATGAGGACATATTCGCCTGTTCATATGATGACATGACTGGCCTCAATATATCTATTGTGGCCCACAAGCTGCCAACCAATCCGACATGCCCACCAGTAAATCAAAAGCTCGGGAAGTTCAAACCAGACATAAGCTTAAAAATCAAAGAAGAGGTCACCAAGCAGATCAGCGTCGGGGTTCTCCGAGTGGTCGAATATCCTACATGGTTAGCCAACATTGTGCCTATACCAAAGAAAGACGGGAAGGTCAGAGTCTGCATCGACTACCGGGATCTCAATCGAGCCACTCCAAAAGACGACTTCCCCCTGCCGAATATACACATCTTAATGGACAACTGTGCCAAGCACGAGCTGCAGTCTTTTGTGGATTGCTTTGCTGGTTACCATCAAATTTGGATGGACGAGGGAAGATGTTGAGAAAACGGCATTCATTACGCCATGGGGGTGTATTGCTACAAAATGATGCCATTCGGTCTGAAGAATGCGGGGGCCACTTACATGAGAGCCATGACTACTATATTCCATGATATGATTCACAAGGAAATCGAGGTATATGTGGACGATGTCATCATCAAATCAAAGAAAGTTGCTGATCACATGGGAGATCTGAGAAAGTTCTTCAACAGGTTAAGGAAATACAATCTGAAACTTAACCCCGCAAAATGTGCGTTCGGGTTCCTGCCGGCAAGCTGCTAGGGTTCATTGTCAGTCGTGGAGGAATATAGCTAGATCCATCAAAGGTCAAATCCATCCAAGAACGGCCGCCACCGAAGAACAAAAAGGATGTTATGAGCTTCCTGGGACGGCTCAATTATATCAGCCAGTTCATAGCTCAGATTACCGTCATTTGTGAACCAATCTTCAACATGCTAAGAAAGGATGCTGCCATCAAATGGATTGAGGATTGTCAAAAGGCCTTTGACAGAATCAAAGAGTACCTCTCAACACCACCAGTCTTGGTACCCCTAGAGTCGGGTAAACCCCTATTACTCTACTTAGCTGTATTAGACGGAGCTTTCGGTTGAGTTCTCAGGCAACATGATGGAACAGGAAGGAAGGAGCAAGCAATTTACTGTCTCAGCAAGATGTTCACCCCGTATGAGGCCCGATATTCTCTATTAGAGCGCACTTTTTGTGCTTTGACTTGGGTTGCACAGAAGCTGAGGCATTATTTCTGTGCCTACACAACGTACCTCATATCGAGGGTGGATCCGCTCAAGTACATCTTTCAAAAACCTATGCCCACTAGCAAGCTGGCTAAATGGTAGATCCTGTTAAGTGAGTTCGACATCATTTACGTAACTCAGAAGGCAGTGAAGGGAAAAGCATTAGACGATCATCTTGATGAGAATACGAACCTTTAAAACCGTATTTCCCCGATGAGGAAGTATCATTCGTAGGAGAGGACATTGCAGAATCCTACGACGGTTGGAGGATGTTCTTTGATGGGGTCGCGAACTTCAAAGGCGGGGGTATTGGAGCAGTCCTAATTTCAGAAACTGGTCAGCATTACCAGGTATCCGCCAAACTCAGGTTCCCCTGCACCAACAACATGGTTGAATATGAGGCCTGCATCCTTGGGCTCAACTTG
>ML486092.1:118192-130341 GCA_005239535.1 Nicotiana rustica
CCACCTTGTCATCCATGATCCAGCATCCGGATAAGAATTTCATTGATCCTATCCCGGTGGGGGTTCACACTCAGTCAGCTTACTGTGCCCACGTTGAAGAAGAAGCAGATGGAAAGCCTTGGTTTCATGATATTAAGGAGTACTTGGCAAAGGGAGAGTACCCAGAGCTTGCAAACGCCACTCAAAAGCACACTCTACAAAGATTATCAAACAACTTCTTTCACAGCGGAGGAATCCCATATAGTAGGACTCCCGATCTAGGTTTGCTAAGATGTATCAAGGCAAAGGAAGCAACGAAGTTGTTGGAGGAAATACATGCTGGTACATGCGGTCTTCATATGAACGGGTTTGTTCCAGCAAAGAAGATACTTCAGGCTGGTTATTTCTGGATGACCATGGAAACAGATTGCATCCAGTATGTCCGCAAATGCCACCGATGTCAGATACATGGGGATATGATAAAGGTACCTCCAAGTGAGCTTAATGCAACAAGTTCAACCTGGTCGTTCGCCGCTTGGGGCATGGATGTTATTGGACCAATCGAGCATGCTGCCTCCAACAAACACAGGTTCATTCTGGTTGCTATTGACTATTTCACCAAATGGGTCGAAGCAGCATCCTACAAATCAGTTGCTAAGAAAGTGGTAGCCGACTTTGTCCGCGACCTCATTGTTTGTTGGTTTGGAATTCCAGAGTCAATCATCACCGATAATGGTTCCAATCTCAACAGTGACTTGATGAAAGTAATTTGTGAAACCTTCAATATCAAGCACAAGAATTCTACGGCATACAGACCTCAAATGAACAGAGCCGTCGAGGCTGCCAACAAGAACATCAAGAAGATACTAAGAAAGATGATATAAAAGCACAAGCCATGGCATGAGAAGTTATCATTTGCTCTGTTAGGGTATCGCACCACGATTCGCACATCAACCGGGGCAACTCCTTACATGTTGGTATACGGTACAGAAGCCGTCATTCCTGCCGAAATTGAAATTCCATCATTGAGAATTATACAAGAAGCTGAACTCAGCGACGCAGAATGGGTGGGAAGCCGTTATGAGCAGTTGGCCCTCATAGACGGAAAGAGAATGAACGCGGTTTGTCATGGTCAGCTATATCAGAACAGAATGACCAGAGCCTTCAACAAGAAAGTCAAACCAATACGATTCACACCGGGGCAGCTGGTGTTTAAGAAAATCTTTCCTCATCAAGACGAAGCAAAAGGGAAATTCTCTCCCAATTGGCAAGGCCCGTACATGGTTCACCGAGTGCTAACAGGAGGAGAACTCATACTGGCGGAAATGGATGGAGAAGTTTGGCCTAAACCAATCAATTCAGATGCAGTCAAGCGCTACTATGTGTAATGGTTATGCTTCTATCAATGTTGTAAAATGAACTACACCCGACCTGATTCTCGTTTAATAGGGGATATGTAGGCAGCCCTGTGGGTTCGGTCACATTCTAATAAAATTTTCATTTTCCCCACGAATGGAAACTGGGGCAGAATTTTGAGGAGGGACCGCAAAAATCCGAAGCAAGTTCAGCCGAGTACCGCACCAGTAATAGCCAGAAACCTTCACCCATCCATATTGGAGTAGAATTTGAGGATAACCCTCAGACCTCCGCAGCAAGAGAGGTTGCAATGTCTTGAACCGCGTCATGGTCGTCGGTTCATCCAAAGAAAACTATTTTTTTCTATATATTATATCATATAAAGCCATGCATATTTATTTCTCAAAAACAAAATAGTTTGTTTTAGCGACGCTACCCCGGTGGTACAAACAAAGTCATCATCATCAAGCAGATAGGCCAATCCGAGCCAACAGGGATACAAACTAACCCTTCCCTCTACAGAACTCACGATTTTTCTTTGGATGCAGGCAGAGATGCGGCGAAATCCCAAGACATCCCTCTACCCCCATAAGACGTATGCTTCTCAAGGATACACTCTCGAATTCATTGCACATGCCAACGCTTACTACTATCATCATTGCAAACGATACTTCATTCACAACAGTCGTATCATCGCACTTCATCATCAGCTAAGAACTCTTACTATCACTTTATTATCTGCATTCGTATCTTTGCATAAGGCTACTTTTCTGCCTTCCGAGACTAAGCTCTGTCTCCATCTTGCATAAGGTTAAGCTCTACCTCCATCTGTATTCGCATTTGCATAAGGCTAACTTTATGCCTTCCGAGACTAAGCTCTGTCTCCATCTTGCATGAGGTTAAGCTCTACCTCCATGTGCATTTACTTCTTGCATAAGGCTACTTTCTGCCTTCCGAGACTAAGCATTGTCTCTCCACATTTCTTTCTCACATTGCATAAGGCTAACTTCTGCCTTCTGAGGTTAAGCTCTACCTCCATCTGCATCCGCATCTACATGAGGCTATCAGTCTGTCTTCCGAGGTTAAGCTCTACCTCCATCTGCATTTACTTCTTGCATAAGGCTGCTTTCCGCCTTCTGAGACTAAACATTGTCTCTCCACATTTTTCTCACATTGCATAAGGCTAACTTCTGCCTTCCGAGGTTAAACTCTACCTCCATCTGCATTTGCTTCTTGCATAAGGCTACCTATTCTGCCTTCCGAGGTTAAGCGCTACCTCCCCCCGCATTTTATTTCCTGCATTGCATAAGGCCATTATTCCGCCTTCCGAGGTTCGACGCTACCTCTCTCTGCAACTTATCACACTACACTAAGCTCCCTTTCTACCTTTCCAAAGCAGTCACCTTTCGTTATGTCATTTATTTACGCTTTCTTTCGGGCTAAGCTCTACCCTCTTTATTTCCGCAAGACCAAGCTCTGTCTTGTCAACATCATACTATTGCACTCTTCATGGGCTGAAATATCGCCAACTTGTCCAAAGGCGTCATCGTTCAGAGGCACCGTCCTCATGGCCCGAGAACATCACTTCAACTCTTATATCCAACTTGCATATCATTATTCAAAGGAATCATTGTTCGAAGGCACCATCCTCATGGCCTGAGAACATCATTGCATAGCCTGCGAATCCCGCACCAAGCAATTCATGGCCCAGGACATCATGGTCTAAGGACATCATCCTAATTGTCTCAAGACAGCATCCATAGTCCTACGGGAACTTGCATCATGTTTATATTATGCACAATATACGTTCATTTTTATTTGCAGGTAACCCGGCCGGAACAGCCAACCAGGCAGGAGCGGACCGCTCCAGTTCTTCGACACAACCCCGAAAGATCTTCATACTCTTACCCTCCATGCACCTTGTGTCCGTTCTTGCAAAACGTCATCGGTATATTTCGCCGATGATTCCGGAACTACATGCGGCCTAATTCCTGTAAAACCAGAGATATGTAGGTAGCTCAGAAACCAGGGTTTGGCCGAATTCTATCCCGCAACTTCATCTCAGGTCAAAATTGGCCATCATATCTTTACCCGATAACTCTTTCATCCTTCCCCGGTAAAGAGGGGCAGCTGTTGATACCCAATTTTTCCTCAAATAATTTTTAAACTTGCATATAAGCTTTCAAATTACTCTTTGTAATAACAAGTATTGTTTCCTATTTTTCATATTTTTATTTAAATTATTTTTCCGTTTATTTAATATTTCATATTCTAATAATTCATAAATTATGTCATAAATAACTTCAAAATATTTTTTTTAGCCTTGTATGTTACTTATAATCATTTTTATCCATTAAAATCCAATTATTTAACAAATTAGCCAATTGGGTCTTATTTATTCCAATTACAACGATTTTACAATTATGGCCCAACTAGACATTTTATATTATTTTTAATTCGAAATTTATGTATTTTTACACTTAATATTAGTTAATTATTGTAATATTACTTATTATAGCTTATTTTCATTTTTTTATAATTATTGGATAGTTTAATTAATTAACTATCTATTTTAGTGGTATTAACAGCTAGCCACGTTTTATTTAAAATTTAGCCAAGTTTTGCCTAACCTCTTTAACCCAATTGATCCAAACCCAATACCCAACCCAAATCCTATTATACCCGACCCAATCCCCATTCAATCTGAGCCGTTGATCAAACGAGATCAACGGCCCAGATTAAATGTTACCATAATTAATCCCAATTACCCATTCCCCGTCTCTCATATCCCATCTCCCTCTCTCTCTCTCCTTGACCCCTCCGCTTCCAGTTCTCTCTAGAACTATCTGGGGTCTCCTTCTTCTCCGATTTCTTTCACCCTCATCTCCGGCCACTCCCAGGCTCATCCCTTCAACCACCGGCCACCATGAAGCTATGTTCTCCTTTCACCTTGTCTCTGAGACCCTTTGAGACTTCAACCATGCCAGAACGGCCATGGAGGCTCCTGCCTAGGCGTTTCCGGCCTTCTCCGGTGAGGATCACCCCGGTGGTGTTCCGGCTACCACCCTCTATGAGTATTACACCAGGTTTTTCATTTATCTATGGGTTCTCTCTGAAACCCTAGTTCTGACCTTTCAACTTCTCTTAAGATCTGCAACAGATCTACATTTATCTTAGTGATTTTCATCTATTTTTTCTTAAAAACCTGGTATTCTTCGAATGATTTCCGTTTTCTAAGAACTAGGGTTCTTCGAACCCCTCTTAAACAATTTTAAATCTTGATTCCTTAGTTTTATTTTACGATTCTTCTTATGTTTGCTTGTTTATTCGAGGTTTTTTTACTTTGTTTGATTCTTTGCTGCAACCTTAAATACTTAATCGAAACCTAGTTTCTGATTTTTGCTTTCGACCTCTATGCTTACTTGTTCGACATGCTTGCATGTCTTTCATGAGTGTTTTTTGTTTCGTGTGTGGTCTATGTGCTTTGTGTTTCCTGCTCGAAATTATTCTTAGGGTTTGACTAAATTTGCTCAATACCTGTTATTTATCAAGTCTGATTGCTCATTATTGATTGTTCACATGATTGTTACACTGATTCTATGTAATTACCCGTTAAGCTCGTGATATATGCCCTATGCCTATGATTTTGAATTGCTTCCTTATCTATGTGATACTTTCCTTGTTTATTACTGATTCTCTGTGATTTTCAAGTGTATCTCTTTGAACCTATTTTCATAATTCAAAATTGGTACGCTGCCCTATTTTTATGTTTATACAAACTTCCTTAATTGTATGTTAGAGCCTTAATACATGATTTATACTTTATTACTCTTATTATAGTAAAATCAGTTTTACAATGATTCCTTTTCCTTATTTATCTTTGATTGTGTCCATTTGAACTTGACTCATTAATTAAGGGAGTCCATATCCCTAATTGATACTGATTGGACACTATTCCCATACTTGTGTTAAGCCATTGTTCCTTGCCTTATTTGTTTACTCGTTTTCAGCATTATAAGTAATCCCTTCTCTTTTTCATAACAGACACAGACTAACATTGGAATCAGTCAAACACTATTGAACTCTCTCCATTAATCTCTCGTGTTCTGCTCCCCTTTGGTCTCTTGTCTCTATTGCTACTGTCTGCTACTTGCTGTTAGCCGGCTGCTAAGCCAGGGCTAATATTGTGCTATTCACTACCCTACTGTTGTTCTTTGGTTGCATAACTGGTATGTTTCTAGTATTCCAAGCAACATGCTTCAAATATTATTTGAATTTTCTATTGTTCCTATTATGCTTCTATTTGTGTTTCTATTGCCTGCTATGTCACTAGCATGCCTAATCCCTTTATATGATCTCTTCTTCTTCTAGCTTAGCCCTGACTCCTGCTCTATTCCCTATGGTTCATTAAAGCCTGTGGGATCACTTGACTATGTGATTACTGTCTCTTTTTCCCCTTTGCATGTCTAGCATGTCTCCTTCATCAACTGCCTAGCCTCTCTTCTATGATCTCTTTAACAGTTGTATAGTTTCTTACTACTTCCATGACGTTATCCTCCATGTGTGATGAACTTGTAATTGAAATTGGTTACCTGCTATCATCTAAACTCCCTAAATTCTGATTGTGATTGTTTCTTATGACTCTACTGAATTTGTTGCCTCTCTTCACCAGTCTTTATGATGTCTTCATAATCTATGTGACTCCTTGACTGTGTAGCTACTCCTATTTTTGTGTGCCTGTCTAATGTCACTTATATGTTCTCTTTAGTAAATGTTGTACCCTCACCTGTAATATGTGATTTGTTCTGAGTACCAATCATGTGCAAGCTACTATCTGTCCCCAACCCCTGTCTTTGCTTGCGATTGTTTTTCTGACTAGATGTTGTTGCCTCCTTTATTCAAAAATAATCTCATGTTACCCATGCATCACTTTCCTTGTTTGTTCGTTTGCTTGGAACTCTAACGTGTTGTGATTAGTGCTATTACTTCCTATTTCAAAAGTTATTTTCTTCTTCTAATCTTTAAGTGATTTTAAAATCCCTTGTCTTAATCTCTTTTAAGCACTTCACAATTCCTAGACCTTTAGGTTCCACCCCCCTCAGTGTGTGCATCACTTAGGGACCATGAGTTCCCTCTGAACCTTGAGATACTCTACACTGCACTTGTTTGACCATGGGCATTTGCTGGGTGCTGGTATTGGCCAGGGCCCTTCACTGAGGCCTTTGGGAGCTTTGTCGCACCCAGGATAATGTAAGGCTATGAAGTTGAAAGGGGTGAGCCTGGGAGATAAGGCCTGATTGAAGGCTCCCTATAGAATAACTTCTTATTTTCCTTCTTATTATTGTAATTTATTTATTATGGTTTGTAATAATTTGTAAACGAATATTGGGGCTGGATAGTGAATATGGGGACTATGCATGCTTAGTCTAGTAAATGGGTAGAAAACATGCTCATAGGGTTTTCTTACTTACATGTGCAATAGACAACCTGTCTAGGACATGTCTCTCATGCATTAGAAACCCTTCTTAAGTTCTTTTATTTTTCATCATGTCTACTTTACTCATTTTGCAAGCCATGATCATGGTTAATAACTGTAACAAGTGATAAAAACTGTTATAAGGCATTATTACTGCATTTTCATAATCATAGCATATAGAAACCATGTTTTAGGGTATTCATATGTGCATTAGATATCATGGTCTTAGGATTATACTTTTCAGCATGTTTGTCTCGAATTGCAAATTGTTGAACACCTAATCAGCATGCTGAAACATTTTCTGTAAATAAANATTATAAGGCATTATTACTGCATTTCATAATCATAGCATATAGAAACCATGTTTTAGGGTATTCATATGTGCATTAGATGTCATGGTCTTAGGATTATACTTTTCAGCATGTTTGTCTCGAATTGCAAATTGTTGAACACCTAATCAGCATGCTGAAACATTTTCTGTAAATAAACCCCTCTTAAAATCAAGACAATATGCATGTACACCCCGTTTGAAATAAATAGGCAATGTATAGGGAGCCTAGGCAAACTTTAGGCCTAATGCATATTAATCAACTAATTGTGTTTTGCTTGCCGGTATTAGGAATAATCAGTCCCTTTTTGGAATTCTCAAAACTTTGTTGTTTTCTTTCACGCCTGTTTTTTTTTTGTCTCTTTGGAAATTCATCCTACTTTACTCTAAAATTCCTCCTTTTTCAAAATTCTAGCATCTTGAAAATTATGCATCTATTTCCTCTTTACCGAAATTTTATCTGATTCATGTTCCATAATGTTTTAAACTACTGGGTTTCAGAGTTACACCACTCTGTTCAAAATCATGCTATTTTGAATCTTTGCTCTGTATTTCCTCTAAAGCTACTGTATTTTCTGGAACAATTTTACCTACTCCCGTTATTACAGCTCTCTTTAAACGGCTGACTCTTACTCTACGTTAAGCTATTGTACCTTTTAAGTCACTTCTCTTTTGAATCATTATATTATCTCAAAATCATGCTTTAATGAGAATTCTAAGTCGTTGTGTACTTCTAAATCCTACTGCTGCCTCTAAACTACTGCATTTCTGAAAGTCAATCAGAATTACTCAGTCTTAACTGAACTTTCTGCTTTCACTACTAAGTTTTCAAACATATTCTCTTACTAAAACTGTCAGAATTTACTGATTTTCAACTCAGAAGCTCTTGTTTTATATTCCTGTCATTGAGACTTTAAGTGCGTTTGAGACGTGCCAACTATATGTCTACTTGTGGAGGTATCTATGAGACTTTATTTGTCTTTATATGTTCCCCATATGTGTAGTCCTACTTATTTTTATATGTCGCTTAGTATTTTGACCTTTAAACCTAAGGGTTCTGCCTAGTTCCTGCCTTGTAGGATTAGTAGTCCTAAGCACCCTCCAGGACTTATAGGATGGGACGGGTAATGGCACGCAATAAGCTTTCGTGACCAACACATGCATTTTAAATAACCTTACGGGGCGGGAAGGGTAGAATACGGATATGATGACCGGTGCGCTAATACCACGTGTAGCCGCCTCCTCGAGGTGTGACATACTGGGTATTGCATTGAAGTGATCCGTATTACTTTAAACCTAGGGCACTTCTTTTCAAATGTTTATGTTATTCAAAAACCTTTAAAGATTTTCACACTTGTTTTAAAGCCCCTCATATGTGAACCTTATTTGTTACTTGCTCGCCGTCCAAATTCAAAAATCTTATTGGCTGGGACCCACAATTGTTGATCCTGAGGGGTGCCTAATACCTTCCCCTCGGGATAATTTCAAGCCCTTGCCCAATCTCTTGTAACGCGAACTAGTTCATGAGTTATCAACTCTAGGTTCCCTAACGCACCATAAAATCGTTAGGTGGCGACTCTTCCTTAAACCTCTTCCTTTAAGGAGTTGTCCAGAATGTCATCAACCCGATCTCTCTGTACCTAACCCGTGCGATAGAAAAAGGGGGCGCGGCACTCACTCGAAGTTACAAAACAAAGGAAAAAATGATCTCGGGCATGGGATTTTTTTGAAGAAAAAGTTGATGCTAAAGGAAATAATAAATATGCATGTAGATTTTGTGGACAAGAATATTTTGAGACAAAAGGCAAAAGTACAACACAAATGAATAGTCATATAGATAAATGTCTAAAGAATCCTTATAAAGTTGAAAAAGGTAAAAAACTATTACAATTTCAAACATTACCGGGGGGTAATAAAGGTGGTCTTATTCCATGGAAATTTGATCAAGAAGAGTGTAGGATGGCTTTGTGTCGTATGGTTATTGTTGATGAACTTCCATTTAGTTTTGTTGAGAAGGAAGGCTTTAGAAACTTTATGAAAGTGGCAAAACCTTGTTTTCATATTCCTTCCCGTACTACTGTTACACGGGATTGTTTTGCTCTTTTTAATGTGGAAAAAAATAAATTAATGAAGTTTCTTAAAGGAACAAGTCAAAGAGTAATTCTTACCACTGATACATGGTTTTCTATTCAAAATCTTAACTATATGTGCATCACAACCCATAGGATTGATAGTGAATGGATTATGCATAAAAGAATTATAAACTTTTCTCCAATTACTAGTCATAAAGGTGAAGATATGGCAAGGTGTATTATTGATTATTTGCGTGAGTGTGGTTTGCAAAAGATTTTCACTGTCATAGATGACAATGCTAGTTCAAATGATGTGACCGTGGAGAAGTTGTCTGACAAATTAGATGATTGGGGAACCAATTCCATGAATGGTCAACACTTTCACATGAGATGCATGGCACATATTATAAATCTTACTGTGAAAGATGGTTTAAAAGAGCCAGGTATTTCTATTGCTCGTGTTAGATGTGTAGTCAAATACATTAGACAGTCTCCTGCTAGGTTGAGGAAGTTTCAGGAATGTTGTGAAAGTGAAAATATTGTCAAGAAGTCTTTATGCCTAGATGTTCCTACAATGTGGAATTCCACCTACTTGATGTTGAGCAGGGCTATTGAATATGAGCGTGCAATTAAAGAATATTATGATCGTGATACCGGCTAGTCACGTTATCTTATGTTTGATGCCATTTCAGATGGAAAGCCTGTAGGTATTCTTACAAGAACTGATTGGGATGAGGTAAAGAGAATTGCACAATTTCTTGAAATATTTTATAATCTCACTTTGAAGGTGTTCGGGTCACTTTATGTAACATCGAATGCCCATTTTATTGAAATTGGTAAAGTTTTTGTTTACTTAAATCGATTAATAACAAATGAATATGAAATTTTGAGTGAGATGGCATTAAGTATGTGGAAAAAATTTGAGAAGTATTGGGGTGAACAAAAAAAAATGAACAAAATGATTTTCATTGCTTGTGTTTTGGATCCTCGCTACAAGTTTACTACTGTTAGTTTTGTACTTAAGAAGATGTTTGGAGATGATGAAGGGACAATTATTGAAAAAGAGGTTCATACTTATATGAGTTCATTGTTTAATGAGTATGTCTCCATGTCAGTTTCAAAAGATACCGGTGGTAAAGTTTCTACCTCTTTGCCAAGCTCTTCATTCAGCACAATGGAAACTTCAGCTGGTTTAGGTGAACTTTTAGATGAAATAAGGAAACATAAAGATTCAAGTGGAGGTGTAGATTCTAAAACAGAATTGGAAAAGTATCTTGTAGAAGATCCTGAAAATGAAAGACCGGACTTTGATATCTTGGCTTGGTGGAAGGTGAACTCACCTAGATTTCCTATTCTTGGTAAGATGGCTCGAGATGTGCTTGCTATTCCTATTTCAAGTGTGGCATCTGAAAGTGCATTTAGTACCGGAGGGCGTATTCTTGACCAATTTAGGAGTTCATTAACTCCTAAATTGGTTGAAACTCTAGTGTGCCTTCAAGATTGGCTTCGAAGTGAATCGCTTCCTGTAAATGTTGAGGAAGATTTAGATTTTCTCGAGACACTCGAGGAAGGTATGTATATTTTAATTAATTTTATTGTATTGCTTAATATATTTAAATATTATATATTCTTATTAGATTTTAATTGCTTGACTTGTTAATATATATTCTTATTAGATTTTACTAATCTTGACAAAGAAGCTTCCACCGATGATGTTTGCTAGAGTTTGTTAGCTGCTATGTAAGTTCTCCATTTTAAATAATATACTCGTGAAAGAATGTGATGTATTAAAAATTTCTTAATATTTTTCTTAATTTCTTTCAGGTTTAAAGCTTGGTAGAAACTATGCGATCAATTGAGTAGATTGTGTAGTAATTTTGTGTTGGTCATCCTCTCATCTCATCCTGATATTTACTTCCCGAATCTTCAATGCGGTCGTGGATTAGTTCTTTTTACTTTGATTCTATTGGATTCGTGCTTTATTTGAGGATTTGGCTTTTTCTTGCAAGTAATTTCTCGGCTGATTTGCCTTTGTAGCCTGATATTGCTGCTGCTGGATTAAATATCCTTGCAGCATGGTCTCCAGCAGCTTCTACGAAGTTGAACTTCATATATGTCAAAGTTTTTGTGTAATGTGTAATTCTACTTGTTGGACATTGTCATACATCCAGGTGATAATGGTTGTTGGACATTGTCATACATCTAGGTGATAATCCAGCTGCTGGATTAACTTTTTGTGTAATGTGTAATGTCTAATAGTTGTAATGTTTAAGAATCTGCATTTCATGATTTACTGTCTGTTTGAGTAAGCAACAAGTAGCAAGGGCAAGTGCTATTCATAGTTTCTGAATTCTCTTTCATGTTTCCTTTGTATCAAATGTTGATTTTCAAGAAACTTCGTTTAGTATATGATAGATTATTCCTAGATTCACGAATAACATGAACTCGAGTAGGAGAATTTTGCAGAATATTACATAATAGTATTGCTTAAGATGACATATCCTAGAATATACTATAGTATTTACTTAGATGATTATTTATCTTGTTACACACAAGGATTAGTGTTTTTCCACATTATACATAGCCTAAGTCTCCTCTTTAATACCTTCGGGTGTATATTGTTATTCAACCAAGTTAATAAGATTTTGTTTTTCTCTTTCTCTTTCCACATAAAACAAGAGTTTGCATATTTCTAGTAAGATGTACATTTTGTAGATAGAAATGATGGTGCAATCACAAGGATTAGTCCCCACTATGATATAAAATGTGACAGAGAGATTGAAAAGGACCAGAGCAGCTAAGGTAAAACACCAATCTGTTGAAACAATGTCTTGCTTGTTGACTTACATAGACAGTTACCTTCACTTATGGGAAAAGGTTTGAATTAAAGGAACTACAAAGACAATTCCAGCATGTTATATATATATATATATATATA
>ML486092.1:131025-141286 GCA_005239535.1 Nicotiana rustica
TTACCATTTGGCTAGGAAGAAATTTTAAAGAGCTCGTAGTTCATATATAACAATTTGTTGAATCCCGCAAATTTTCTTATTGGTGTAATCGATAACTGAATCGATAAGTCCCAAAAATCGATAAATCGAAATCGAAAAAATCGAAACCTTATTGAAACGATAACGATAAGCATATGCACAAATCGATAATCGATAAGTAATTATCGATAAAGGTCAAAATCGAATCGATAAATCGAATGCACACCCCTAGCTGGTTCGTCGAAAAAACGCAAGTTATCTTCCACACTTTTTCTTGTCCGAAGAATCTTTGATTTCAGGTCAGAATGTCTAACTCGGGGAAAACACGCAAAAACAACGGCGTCGAAGACCGTAGGGAAAACTGCGCAGCTTTTTCAGGCGTTGTTGCACCGCTACAAAACCCTGAGTGTGTCCCAAATCCAAACCCAGTGGACATGGTCTCGCGCAATGCCCAACACATCGACATCAGTTCCCGCACCAACGGTGACACGAACCCTGCGGGAGAACAAGAGGTTTTGAACACCCCGGTTCACGGGGGAAAGGCAGGTAAGCCTTCACGATATTTTCGAAATATTGCAGGCACAGCAGTTGGCGACCGCTCAGTTACAAAGCCAGAAAAAGACTCTAAGCACTATAGCTCCACAGGTGGCTCCTCAAGACGAGTAGGTTCCGAAGAGATTGAGCAATGAGGGGTCAGCGACCAATCCAGCCATCATAGAAATGCTCGAGGATCTCACTAAGAGAATCGAGTCGGGGGAAAAGAGGATAGAAGCAAACGACAAAAAGGTAGAGACCTACAACACGAGGGTCAACCGAATTCTGGGGGCACCCCCGATTTTAAAGGGTGTGGATTCGAAAAAGTTCGTACAAAGACCTTTTCCCTCGAGTGCGGCTTCGAAACCTATCCCAAAAAAGTTCAGAATGCCCGACTTAACAAAGTACAACGGGACTTCGGACCCCAATGAGCACATCACCGCCTACACTTATGTTGTGAAGGGGAACAACCTAAAAGAGGACGAGATCGAATCCGTCCTGTTAAAAAAGTTTGAAGAAACACTATCGAAGGGAGCAATGATGTGGTACCAAAACCTTGCTCTCAAGTCGATAGGCTCATTTGCCATGTTGGCAGATTCCTTTATAAAGGCGCAGGATGGAGCTATTAAAGTTGCAACCAGGAAGTCAGACGTTTTCAAAATCAAGCAGAGAGAAAGAGAAATGTTGCGAGAATTTGTATCTCACTTTCAAATGGAGCGAATGGAGTTGCAACCAGTATCTGACGATTGGGCGGTACATGCCTTCACTCAGAGCCTAAATAAACGGAGCTCAATAGCTTCGAAGCAGCCGAAACAGAACTTGGTTGAGTACCTTACTGCCACTTGGGCAGATGTTCACAACCGATACCAAAAAAACATTAGGGTCAAAGACGACCAGTTGGGGGTCCCTTCGGGTTCAGTATACCCCAACAGGCTCCTGACGAAGGAACCGAGAATGAGCAAGAAAAGGTACCAACCGTACGTTGAGGATCGGAGACACGTCCCCGGGCGAAATATACCTTGCAACGGTCGAAGGGCAGACCGAGGTCACAACCCTCGGGGACTCACGAGCCAAGTCGGTTATGACCGATCCACAGGACCAGCAGAGGGGCCCCGGCTATCAGAATATTACTTCAACGTCGATGCTTCAGACATCGTATCAGCCATAAGAAAAATCAAGGACAATAGATGGCCGAAGCCCGTATTGTTTGACCCGTCACAAAGAAATCACAACCTAATGTGCGAATTCCAAAACACACACAATCACAGGAGCAGTGACTGCAGGCAGCTCAAAGAAGAAGTAGCTCGGCTGATCAACAAAGGACATCAGGGAGTTCCTCAGTGACCGAACTAAAACTCAAATTTGGGAAAGAGATGTGACAGGAAGAACGAGACAAGGGAGCCGCAACACGTCATCCACATGATCATTGGAGGGATCGACACCCCACAGGAGCCGGTCCTCAGACGAACAAAGATATCCATCACCAGGGAAAAACAAACTCAAGGGTACATACCTGAGGACGCCCTCACATTCAGTGACGAGGACATCGAGACCTTGTTTCAACCTCACAACGATGCTCTGGCAATCTCCTTTCTTGTAAATACATTCCAAATTAAACGTGTACTTGTATATCCAGGTAGATCGGCCAACATAATCAGGTCAAGGGTAGTAGAGCAGCTCGGGTTGTTCGAACAAATCGAGCTTGCCACTCGAGTTCTAAACGGATTCAACATGGCAAGCGAAACAACCAAGGGAAAAATTACCATCCCGGTCAACATGGTCGGCACGATCCAAAATCCTAAATTTCATGTCATCGACGGGGACATGAGATACAATGCCTTACTCGGAATACAATGCCTTACTCAGAAGGGCGTGGATACACTGCATGAGAGCAGTACCGTCAACCCTCCATCAAATGAAGAAGTTTCCCTCGAAGGGGAATAAAGACGATATATGGGGAGCAGTACACCTCAAAGGAAATGTTCGGGGTACACGACATGATACCAATAACGACGCCCTCTGCGTCAAACGAATCGAGAGAAAAACAAGCGGCCGAACAACCATAAGAAGCCACGCCCCCAGCCGCTTCCGAACTCTTAAGTAAAGGAACGTGTTGCGTCCTTGGAGCGGGCATGCAAAGATAACGCATAGCCGAAGCTGGAACGTTACCGCAGTCGAGGTATGACAATCCCCTTTTGTTTAGTTAAATTTTGTGCTAACTTGTGCGTAGATACCCATCAAGGGGGAAGAGAGACGTCATCCGGCTCAAAGACCCTAGGTTTTAAAGCATGCGTTGCACTCTTTTCCTTCGGTTGGATTTTTGTCCCGAAAAGGGTTTTGCCGGCAAGGTTTTTAATGAGGCAGCACCTATATGCTACCTGGGGAAAGCTTAAAGAAATATTCTAGGCTTCACTCCGATCACCCTCAAACGTTGGGGGGCATCGCCCTGGGAGGTCATCTTCTCGAATGAGTCAAGGCAAGCCGTGGAGGGATTCTAAGAGAAAACTGTATACCAGGGCAAACAGTCAAATGAACCGTGTCCGTATAGAAAGGTCAAATCCTCAATAGACAAAACATACTTTTTTGCCGTTGAAACAATTTGCGATTCAAAGAAGTTGCCATTTTCAGAGGGAAGCCCCCAAGGTTATCTCGAGGACTGTCGTCAATGCCCGAGGTAGTAAGATCCCAAGTGGGTAACCTCGGGTGTGCTCGAAGTTATAAGACTTCGAGGACGGCACAAAAAAATCATACGATCCCAACTTCAAAGCCATGGCTATATATTCGAACTTGTAAGACCCCTAAAAAGGCATACCCTCGAATATAGATGCCGAGGATACGAAACACGGGATTACGGGCTACGGCCAAACATGAACGACTTCGGTCGATAAGGCTACTATCACGCCCCAAAACCGAGGGGTGAGACCGACGCTCAACCGAGTAGACCTGACTGAGCAAGCCTGTTAGGTTTCATTCTACCCAAACTAATTTATGAATATATAGGAGATAAATTCTATTAATCACACTTTATAAATATATCAAGAATATTACAATCGTTGTAGTAACATATTTGCTAAATACCAATATTTCTAGTTTAATTCCAATACCCGACACCACCCACAACCTGTCCACGGAGACTATAAATAGAGAAAAGACAAAGTGACCCTGCCAGCGACAAGGCCCTGGCTATACCTCAAATGTAACAACATAAGCAAAAGAAGTATGACATATTCTATACATAACCCCAAAAATAAATGGGGCTCACCGATACTGCTCCGAGAAGAAGGAGAAGGCACCGCTACCAGCTTCAGAGCCACCTACATCCATTAAAAGATGTAGCGCTCACGGCAAAAGGGACGTTAGTACCATCGAATAGTACTAGTATGTATGAACAAACTTTACTCTAAGTAGAAATAAACAATACACAAGTAGAAGACAGTAATGGAAATCAAACAATGCTGCAAATAAATACAGAGAAACACAAGTGAGAATCTCATAGTTTCTTCTTCGGATTGCATTCACCCTTATTACTCCTCACCATACCACCCTTATTCCTCCTGTTGCGGCGCGCAACCCGATCGCACCGGACAATCACATTTCACCCTTATTCCTCCTCAACATACCACCCTTATCCTCCTATTGCGGCGCGCAACCCGATCCTACCGGACAATCACATTTCATCCTTATACCTCTTTAACATACCACCCTTATTCCTCATGTTGCGGCGCGCAGCCCGATCCCACCGGACATAGTTTAAATAAACAACAACAAAGCAATAACTCAATTACAAGAATTTCTACCACCAAGAATATGAGTTCATAGCAACCGGAGAACCATGTGAAATCAAGGGGCACAATAACCTTTACAAAAATAGTGAGACATGTAATGTATGCCATAACCATTTAACTTAATTAAATCAGTTCACATTTCTTTCCAATCATTTGTTGCATAGTCCTTGGAACTTGGATACATTTAACATTTGAGTTTGTTACCCTTTTCATTCGTTCAGTTGCACTATCCTTCATATCGATAAGTTCCAACATATGATGAATTTTTCACATAATAGGATAAGCATAAAGAATCATGATTCACAATTTCAAGTAACATGGTGACATGGTAAAAAACTAAGAAAATCATAGAACATAATCTTACGCCTTAACACATTAGAACAATCAATTCAAATACGATCAAGCAAGGAACTCATACCAAATGCTCGGACACTAGCGTGATGATTCTACAAAGATTAAAGTTAGACATACATACCTCAAAGAGCTTTTTCTTAAGTTTCTACAATACACCAATACCTCTAGCAATAACAATCTATAAGGAGATAGCTCGATTAATAATTAGGAAGATTACCCATGGTGTAACTCTCTTAGGAATTTCATCAAACACCTAACATGTGAAGTAGACTACAAGGTTTAAAAATGGCAATTCATTCTTCCCTCAACCAATTTTAACATAAACTGCCCAAATTAGTTCTTGAATATCACCTACTAAAACTTAGTCCCACATGCATGGCCTATTTCTAACCCCCACAACATATTTGAACCCTTAACCTCTTGCATGAAATTTTGGAAGTAGGACTTACCCGGATGGAGGACAATCTATGGTTATCTTCCTTGATTCTTGAAGACTTGAGCAATATTTGGATGATTATGAAGCTAGGCCCCTTCTTTCTCTCCCTATATGCTCTCATATCTCTGTAAAATCAGTTGAAAATGACCCCAAATGAATCCCCTAAACTTATTTATGAAAATGGGGTCGGGTTATAAAAATAGGAAAAATAAGCCTCCAAATCTGGGTCTGTGGTCACATAATGGACCGCAAAACAAGAATGTGGGTCGCAGAATGCACCACAAAACAGGTGCCCGGAACTGGGCAACACTGACCCATTTTGCGGCCAGATTTACGATCGTAAATAAAAAATGCGGACCGCATTTTTATTATGCGATCGCATTTTCGACACAGGATCACACTTTTCCAGTCTTTTGTAATTTGATCATAACTTTGTGTAGGAATGACCAAATGAAGAACAGTTTGAAGCGTTGGAAACTAGACTCGAATACCTTTCATTTGATAGGTTTTTCATCACATAGTACGTTATATATATATATATATATATATTTGTATATGATCGTTCAAAGTGTGGACTAGTGAAAATACCTTTGGAATTGTAGCCTATTATGAAATTTTCCCATTTGGCTTAGACTTAGACTTCTCCTTGGACCCCAAATTACTTATTATATGACTTATACACTTATTTAACACATCCAGTTCATTTACATCACATTTATAGCACATAAAATATTATAATTAGCCTACCTGGCACCCCGAAATCCTAAATTGCTTAGCAAACTTTTCCGGGGCCTTACAGCTACACCCAAATTAAAGCGATTCAGGGACGCCCGACAATCGCCATAGAATTAAATCCTTCTAAATTATTTCAGAATGAACTGGTCAAAATCATGCTACCTTTAGTGTAAGTAAAGAGCTTCGAACATTTTCATGTCGGCTCGTAAGAAAGAGTTTCGAACATTTTCATGTCGGCTCTAAGAAAGAGTTTCGAACATTTTTATGTCGGCTCATAAGAAAGAGTTTCAAACATTTTCATGTCTGCTCTAAGAAAGAGTTTCCAATATTTTCATGTCGGCTCATAAGAAAGAGTTTCGAACATTTTCATGTCGGCTCATAAAGAAGAGAGTTTACAACATTTTCATTTCGGCTCGTAAGAAAGAGTTTCGAACATTTTCATGTCCGCTCGTAAGAAACAGTCTCGAACATTTTCATGTCGGTTCGTAAGAAGGAGTTTCGAACGTTTTTATGTCATCTTGCAGGGCAAAGCCTCCCGAGGCGCCCATTAATCACGACTCGCAATCGAGGTTCTTTTAGGCCATCGAAGAGTCGGACGAACATGAAAAAATTCAAATAAATCTTTAAGCAATGGAAAATATAGTCATGCTAAAGACTGGTTCACGTTGAATCAAAAGAAACCCAAGGGTGAATATCCTCGAGCCGAAACCCGACTCGAAGACTAAAAACCCGAGAGAGGTTAAACTGAAAACGGCTAAGGGCAAACATAACGAGGCCTAAGAGCTGACGCGCCAAAGAGTCTATGGGTCAATCAAAGGATGCCCTGACTCTGTAATCAAAGGCCTAAACCTAAAGGTAGCAGCCTTAGGTTGCTTGATCGGCCGTCAAAATGCACCACAATCGGGAATACATTGAAAACAAACACAAATAAACATAAATGAACAAAGATTCTCATATATACCCACTAATACACTTACAAACTCTCCCAACAAAGACTTATGTAAAAAAGCCTAGTCTGCTCTTGGGACAAGTTCCCCCAAAGATATTTGAACATCGGCATCCGCACCAGGGGAAAGGAAGAACTGGCATCGATCTCGTCCGCGTTATCCTGCTTTATCTCTTCCGAAAGATCAAAACCACGGGCGTGTATCTCCTCGAAGGTATTCTTGCGATATTTACACCGAGCGTGCTCCTTGCTTCTTCTCTCCTTATCAAAGGCTTCCCTAAGCTTAGCCCGAGTATCGGCAGCATCCCTCAGGTAAACGGCTACTTTCTTATCAGCTTTTGCTCGTGCACTTTCAGCTTCGGCTCAGGCATCGATAGCTTCGGCCTTCATCCATAGCATATCGGCCTCAAGCCTCTCTACGCAACTCGTTAGCACCGATTTATCTTCCCTAACATTCTGAAGGTGCACCTCGAGGGCAGAAACTTTAGCAAGAGCATTCTTATTGGCCTCAGCATGGGCGTCATTCCGAGCCCTAAGCCTAGTGCATTCGCGTTCGGCCTGACCGACTCTGCCCTAGAGACGCTCCAGGTCCTCTGTCGTTTTTAGCAGCTGCAACACCAAAGCGTTAGACCCTGAAAGCAAGAGAACGAACACATACAACACCAAAACTAGGAATCACTTATTCCTCAAGGTGACCCTCGTAGTCGCAGTTTCGACTCACCTCGTACCGAAGATGTGTCGATTTCTTCGCATGTCTATCACTAAGGAGCTTGAGGGATCTCTCACCATCTAAAGCTTTCCGCAATTCGTACCTAAGCTTATCAAAAACCTTCAAAAGGCAAGTTTAGCAAAAAATGGAAACATAGAGTCGAAACATCGGCGACTCATCGAATCTTACCGCTGTGCAGAATTGTTATGCGCCCTCAAAAGACGAGCGAATATCTCCGGGGCTGGGATCCTCCTCTGCACCCCCCTAGAGCGGAACATGGTCATTAGCAACCTCATCCCCATCCGATGAGCCTTGATCCATAACCTCCGTCGAAGTATGTCACACCTTCTTTTTCACTACCCCCGGATTAATGAAGGGGTAATAAAGGAGTTTTTCTAATTAAAGTGACATTAAACGGTTTTGGGATTTATTATTATTTCAGAGTCGCCACCCGGATTTCTGACGATACTCCGGGACACCATTTTATTTTTAAAAAAATCCCAAAAAAATGAGGAAATTTGACTCTGTTTGATTTGTCTGCGACCAGAAATCCGAGTAAGGAATTATGTTAACCCGGGAGAAGGTGTTAGGCATTCCCGAGTTTTGTGGTTATAGCACGGCCGCTTAACTATTATTATTTGGCCTAAATTATCTTATTGTTTACATGTTTTAACCCATTGTGCATTTAACCTTTTTAAATTTTAGCCGCTTTTGACATTTATGGATTTATCTTGAAAACAAGTCACGAGGACGTGCACTTGTCTGTTTTTGAACATGTTACAATTACGCCACATGAAATGCACCCGCAATTGTAATACGTGATTTTAATATAGTTTGAAGTTGAAGTCGGGGACATGAGTTGTCGCACCCGAGTGTAGATTACATAGTCAAGACTATGGTCGTGACGGTTTTATAATGCCTATTTGAGGAGATGTTCGATTATTCTTTATGTTTTCTATTTTGAAGGAGCATTTTAGTTTTAAGACCAATTAGGATGTTTATGGATTTATCTTAGACAAGTCATGATGGCGTGCACTTGTTGTTTTTGAACACATGGCAAACACATCACATGAAATGCACCCGTGATTGCTATGTGTGTTTTTATTAATTGTTTGGAGTTGAGGGTTTGGGGAACGAGTTGCCACTCCCGAGTGTGGGTTAGAGTAATTTTGGAACAATATTCGATTCTTTACCAAATTTTCAAACTAAAGGTATCATTCTACCTAGAGGATTGCCTAAAATGATATTCATTAGCCTAAAGGACAACATATTTTGGGCTACGGCCACATTTAGCCCTAAATTATTTTGACTCTTTTGGCCAGTCCTAATTTTGCGATTTAACAAGAAGGGATTTGTATAATTTGAACCAGATACTACTAGATACAGGTATAAACAAAAACATTGCACTCAATAATTCTGAATGATAATCAGGAGAAAATTTGCACATTTAATGTCGTTTTTTCAGTTTATCAGAGGGACATTGTTTGGGAAAATCATACTCGTACGCATCACAAATTCACCAGATTAAGCACAAGTAAATCACGGGATTTTTGAGGACATAGGTTATCAAAAATGAAATATAAGGCATGTCAGAGAAATAAGCAACAAGTATGTATATATCAAAAGCAGAAATCCAAGCAATTGCTGAACTAAACAATAAAGCACTTTCAAGGGTAAGTCCACCGAACGAAACAATAATCACAAATTCTTAGATCCGCCGTGGCGTACGGCCCGCTCCCATAAGGTACCTTCTAAACTCGCCGTGGCGTACGGCCCGATCCCATATGTATCTCAAGTATTTCTCAACACTGTCGTGGCGTACGGCCCGATCCCATATTCATTTCAATTCCTTTTCAACACTGTCATGGCGTACGGCCCGATCCCATATTCATTTCAATTTCTTTACAACACTGCCGTGGCGTATGACCCGATCCCATATATTTCCTAATTCTTACTTTCCATAACAAATTCCTTACCATTCAACAATCTTTTTCCAAGAAGCATCAAAGGAACAACACTATACAAAACATAACCTTACAGTACACATGGCGTCACAATAAATTATATAAAGCATTACAAGGAAAACATATAGGGCATTACGATAAAGCATACAAGGCATGATGTGGGCCTAACTACCCGTACATAACAATAATAGCCGCTACGTACGGACTCTCGTCACTTGGCGCGTACGTAGCCCCCAAACAATTTACACATAGCATATACATCACCTATGGGGACAATTCCCTCTTACAAGGTTAGAAAGGAGACTCACCTCGTGTTGAATCTACCCATCGGACCACAATTGCGCCCGAAGCTCCGAACTCTACACCCGAGGACTCGCAACTAGCCAAAAGGTATACAATAACATCAATGCATGCACAATGCGGGAAATTACTCTAGTTATTTACTGAAATCGCTATTCTTGAATAATGTCCAAACTCCAACCCCGGTCCCGCATGTTCAAATTCTGAAAATTCTCGAAGGGATAACTCACCCATAGCCTAAGGATCATTAAGGTGTGATTTCTACTTGATTCATGACCTAAAATGGATAAATTACAAGAATCCTCAAGAACCCTAAAATTACTACCTAATTCCATGGTTTTAGATAATTTAGTAGTGAATTTAACTAGGAATTAATGTTTGAAACTAGTAAAACTATGGAATTTACTTACCTCAATAACAGTGGTGGAAGGTCCCTTGAAGAGCTCTCTAAAAACTTGAGGAGGAAGATGAAAATGGAGG
>ML486093.1:0-48264 GCA_005239535.1 Nicotiana rustica
CAGAAACTCAACAGAAAACAAAAGTCATACTTGCATTAATATATTAAAACGGCTAAATAAAAATTTAACTTATACTTAGCCGTATAGATTTCTTTATACATTGAGGTGCCCCTAAGTTGTCATTTGGGGACTTTAAAGAGATCCAAATTTACCCTCGATGGGACTGGGGGTAACCACCAATTGAGACAATAAAAAAAGGGAGGAACCAACTTCTTAAACTTCATCAGGAAGGGGGTTGACTTCACTGGAAAAAGGAGCAGGAGCGGCTTGGGACGAAGAGACTTGAGCAGCAAGAGCCTCACCTTCAGGTGAAGAGAGATTCTGACCTTGTTAAGCCTTCTCAATGGACTCCTTGATTTTTTCAATTTCAGCATTATGGTCGAAACCCTCTCACTCATTTCAGTCAATGTGTCGAGGCGAGAGTTCATATACGCCCAACTAACATCGACAGCTGCCCTGTCTTCAAGAGCTTCGTAATCCTTCTCCCAAAGCATAACTTCAGCTTTAAGTTCATCCCTCTTAGTCATGGCAACATCATTAGAGGCCCTTAAAGGAGCAAAAGACCTTTCCAGAAATTGAACTTTCTCCAAATAGTTACGGAGATCCTCCTGGTTCTGAGTAAGATATTGCAGTAGTTCGCCTGAATATTCCTCCTTTTGGTCTAGTAAGGCCTTCAAGCTCCTAACCTCTTCAGAGGCACGAGACAGCTGCTCGCGAATGAGGACTCTAGGACGCTCTTATCCTTGTCTGCCTGATCAGAGGATGCCTTCTCCACAGCCAACTATGTCGTCATGACCCTCACTTTGTGCTCCAAGGTACATTTTTCTTCTTCTACGGCTTCCATGTCGAGCCTTAAGCTTTCATACTGTTCTTTCCAGTTACCTGCTTCAGCATGCCACTCCTTTACTTCCTGCTCCGTATGAGAAATCCTTTTTATAAGCTCCGTGCCAATAAGATTGATCTGCAAAAGAAAGCAAATTAGATATGGTAAATACATGCACAAGAATGAGCACAAGAAAATACATTTTACCTTTAAAGAAGTATGCACGATTTCATTAGCCCATGTAAGGGAAATGTGGCTGTCCATCTTAGCTCTCTCTGTCGGGCCTATCAATGGTTTCAACCACACATCAGGCTGGCCAGACTTTTTAAAGAGACTACCATCTGCTGGAACTTCTATCATCACTTGCCTCATCTCTCCGCTCGAAGACCCTACTTCTATAACAGAAGACACAGAAGCAGGTAGAGATGCAGGAGCCACGGGTGAGGATGTGTGAGGGGTCGTAAAATCCACGGGAGAGGGAGCAATGACAGGAGCAGGAATAGCCACGGGTGAGGAAGTGTGAGGGGCCGAAAAAGCCACGGGAGAGGGAGCAATGACAGGAGCAGGAATAGCCACAGGAGCAGGAGAAATAACTAGAAGAGTTGAAGGGAGTTCTCTAAGAGTTGGAGAGAAAACATCCAAGGGAGCTTCATCAACAACAGAACCAAAGCCTTCACAGAACAATTGGCCAACAGATTCACGCACGGGAGAGGGAGTAGCATCTTCGGAGGCAGAAAGTCCAACTTCAGGCATGGAAGGCACGATGATAGGTGTAGACTCGTCGTCTGAGACCACCTTCCATCTGCGTGACCTATGGATCAAAGTTCCCTCATGTTCCTCCTCTTCTCCCGAGGTCCTTGACCCACCTGCTTTTCTCTTCGAAGAAGAAGAGCCTGAAATGATCTCCTGGGCCTGAGCCAGGGATAACTTGGGAACAGACGCGGATGCAGAAACTCCACGAGTAGGAAACCCTGTCAAAAGGAAAGGGTTAAATAATGCTCAAAGGAATAAACAAGTACAAATAAAAACTTCACTTACCATGAGTCTTAACTCTCCAACCAAACCTCTCAGATAGGTACTTCCAATGGAGCAATTAACAAAAGCATTTCTACCCAATCTCTGAAACCGGAGACATTCTCGATGGTTCCCATGATTGCTGCAAAAAGAAGAAATAGCTACGGTATTGATAAAATATCTAAAGCAAAAAGCAAGGAATGTGAGCAAAAATGTACTCATGTGCAAAATTCCACTTCTCAAGGATGGGAAGATTCTCTTCACCTACTAAACCAGCAGTAGGAACAGCAACATACCGAAGAAACCAACCTCGATCCTTATCATCTTCAGAAGTCACTAACACTCTTTTACTCCTAGCAGCTAGGGTAAAAATTCCTTGACGGAACAACATTGGGTAATAAAGGTGAATAAGATGATGAAAGGTAAAGGGGATCGAAGCTAAGGTAGCCAAGTATCTAAGACATGCAACGACTCGCCATACAAGAGGACGGACTTGTCCCAAGAAAATTTTGAAAATTCGACAGAACTCAATGATTACTGGGTCGATGGGAGGCTTGAACCCTAATGTAAAGGGATAGGTATAAACAAAAGAATGCCTCGTCTTGTAAGACATTATTCTTTGATTACTTTTTGGAACGATTACAGGAAAATCGGAACTCCAATGACAGTCCCTGTATATAAGAGGAATTAAACCTTCAGTGAGTTGGGTAGGGTACTTATCAACACTATCAAGAGATGATAATGAAGAAACCTGATCTCTAAGGGCCTGACTATCCCTAGCAAAGGTGAACTCTGCAGGTACTATTTCATCGACCCTCGGTTCGCGCAAAGGTTCGTGACGTTCTCTACCTTTGGACGAAGATCCAGAAGCCCTAGCCCTTGGAGAAGTTAAAGACCTAGAAGAAGGAGGAGAAGTAATTTGATAAGATGAAGAACCCTTTGAAGGAGTAGAACCTAAACTCCTCAACCTGCCGCCTCTCCTACTCCGTGTTGGGGCAGAAGAGTCAAATCATCAACGTTTATGACTCTCTTATATTGGTTTGAAGAAGACATATCTACAAAGACAAGGAAAAATCTCTTTACAAATAAAGTTTGAAAGTTAGAAGTTTTTCGTGAAAGAAAAGAAAAGGGGATATTTATACTCAAAGATAACCGTCAAAAATGAGAAAAAACAATGATGTGAAAGCCATAATTGAAGATGTCACTTCATGACTGATGCAACCACAAAAAGCCCTAAAAGGCACTGAACAATTGTAGAACCAACCCGGAAATGCCACGTGGCATAAGCATTAAATGGAAGTGACAAGTGACGCTTATGTACAGAAAAAGATGCAATGATTTGAGTGAAGCGGAGGCAAAATATTCCTGCCATAAATGGGTATCCACTTACTAAATATTGATCGATAAATATATGGTAAGCGGGGGGACTCTCTGTATTGGTAAAAAAGATCTTTACACGTGTAATAAATCTTGATGACTCAGAAGTCTACGTGGAGCAATGAAGACACGACAGCTGGACGGGACTCTATGAAGAGGTATGAGGCAAAGAGGCACGGCAAATCACACCCACGAGTTAATTAGATACGGAAGTCTCAACTTAATTGAGAAGATGAAGAGACACGGTCAAAATGTATCTGGGCGGAACAAAGGGCAGATTCAGAGATCGTCAATTAGTGATCCACACGTTACACAACATTCACACAACAGTTACGGTTACTCATTATAACGTTACATTAACGTCATAATTAGTCATCAATGCTCAATCACTGAAAAATGCAGATGTTATATTAGGAAATTCCCTATATAAGGGAGTACAATATAACCTGTAAAGGGACATCCGAACTACTATTGCAATACACTTTACATTTCGTACATCTCATTGATTTTTATTTATTACTTACAATCAGTCTTGCCTTGGTTATCACAAATTCGTGTTCATCCTAAAAATAGATTTGGTCAAAGGATCTAATTCTTTGGTTAAACAACGAGCTGGATAGTAGATTCTGGAGCTACCTCACATGTCACACCAAGAAAAGATTTTTTTCTCACCTTATACTCCTATTGATTCTGGAGTGTTAAAGATGGGCAATGCCAGTGAAGTTAAGGTGTTTGGTGTTGGTACAGTTTGTTTGAAGACTAATAATGGTTCAATGTTAGTTCTTCAAGATGTCAAGCACGCTCAATACTTTCCTTTCAATTTGATCTCCGCAGGAAGATTAGACGATGAAGGTTACCATAATGCCCTCTTTAATGGCCAATGGAAGCTCACCAAATGCTCGTTAGTAGTGGCTCAAGGAGTAAAGTCTGGTCATTTATATGTGACGCAGGGCTCTATTCTTAATGACTCAATATATCTGGTGGAAAGTGACACTTTATCGGAATTGTGGCACAAAAGATTGAGTCATATGAGTGAGAAGCGGATTACATATTTGGCTAAGCAATGTTTTCTTTCTGGAGTGAAACAAGCAAATTTGAAAAGGTTTATCCATTGTTTAGATGGGAAACAGAAGATGGTTTCCTTTAATATCCATCCTTTCTCAAGAAAGCTCGATTTATTAGAGCTAGTACACTCTGATTTGTGTGGTCCTTTTAAAGTAAAGGCAAAAGGTGGTGCACTTTACTTTATGACGTTCATTGATGATCATTCTCGTAAGCTCTAGGTGTATCCTTTGAAATCTAAAGATCAAGCACTTGGCGTGTTTAAGGAATTTTAGGCCTTAGTCGAGAGACAAACGAGGAAGAAATTAAAATGTATTCGCACTGACAATGGTGGTGAATATTGTGGTACCTTTGATAACTATTGCAAGGAACAAGGAATTCATCATCAGAAAACTCCGCCCAAAACGCCTCAGTTGAATGGTTTGGCAGAGAGGATGAATATAACTCTAGTTGAGAGAGTTAGATGCTTGCGTTCAGATGCTACACTTCCAAATACATTTTGGGCAAAAGCACTTAACACTGTTGCCTATGTTATCAATTTGTCTCCTATTGTTGCTTTGGATGGTGATGTCCCAGACAGAGTTTGGTTTGCCAAAGATGTTTCTTATGATCACCTGATATTTTTTGGGTGTAAAGCTTGTGTGCATGTTCCTAAAGATGAGAGATCGAAACCGAATATCAAAACTAAGTAGTGCATCTTTATCAGTTATGGTCAAGATGAGTTTGGATATCGTTTTTACGATCCAGTTGACAATAAACTTCTTAGAAGTCATGATACAATATTCTTTGAGACCAGACTATTGAAGATATTGACAAAGCTGAGAAGATAGATTCTCAGAGTAATGTGAGCTTGGTTAATATTGATCCAGTTTCTATTGCTAAGGCATCTATTGCACATGAGGAAACCCAAGACAATGATAGAGATAGTAATCAAGATCAAAATGATCATCATGGTGTAGATATTATGGATGCTCCAGTTGATGAAGTTGTGGTTGATCAGCAACCAATTCCTGCTCAGGTAACTACTTGTAATGCTCCTAAAACCTCGCTTAGAATCTCTACATAGGAGAAGCAAAAATCCATGCGATGTCCTTCTGATGAGTATGTACTTTTGACTGACATGGGAGAACCTGAGAATTATGATGAAGTCATGAAAGATACTCACAAAGATCAGTGGATCGAAGCCATGGAAGATGAGATGAAGTCACTCCATGGGAATGTCACATATGGGTTAGCGAAATTGCCGAAAGGTAAGAGAGCCTTATCTAACAAATGAATATTCAGAATAAAACAAGATAACCATATCTCTGCGCCAAGATACAAGGCGAGGTTAGTTGTTAAAGGCTTTGGCCAGAAGAAGGGAGTTGACTTTGATGAAATTTTCTCTCATGTTGTGAAGATGTCTTCTACTCATGTAGTTCTAGGCTTATCCACAGGTCTAAATTTAGAGGTTGAGAAGATGGAGGTCAAGACTGCTTTTCTTCATGATGAGTTAGATGAGAAGATTTATATGGATCACTGAGGACTTCGTAGTTAAGCTTGCAGATAAGCACGTGTTTTGCAGAAAATTGGCAGGCATGAAGCCTATCAATATTCCTCTACTTGAAGACACATTTGGCCTCTTGGCTGGAGGGGAAGTTTGTTAGGCACATGACCATGTTTTCCAGCCAAAGGCCTAATCCTATTCTCTTTTTGTATCAAATCCTATTCGAAATTGGATTCGGTATTTATTCCTATTTAGAGTTGGTTTTGGCTTTAAGAGAAAGCACCACTCATTATCTATAAATAGGACAACCTTGGAGAATTGTTCTATGCTTATTGGTAAAAGTCTTTGAAATACTTAAACACATAAGAGTGATTTTTTAGAGATCTTTCGTCAAGAGAGAAGAGATAAGAAAAGTATTCATTTTCGCTGCAGATTTTAATTTCGATCAGCCAACTTCAAATCATATTTTCCGATTCGTTAATCGTTTGATCGGGCTGTAATTTTGACTGAGTGTTCGTAACATATTGGTCCTTTATTTGAATGGTAGAGATTGGATTTGGAGGCTCGTAGCATCTGATTTCGTGCCTCGAACAGCAGCTCCAATTTTGTGACTTCTCCTTTTTTTCAATTGATTTGTCGTTGCTCTTGTTGCTATTGTTGCTCTGAGTTTGGCACTTGTTGTGTAGTCAATTTGGAGAACTTTTGTAACCCTCTTATTATTATAGTGGACTTTTTTGGATCTTTGTGATCACGTGGTTTTTACCTTCGATTTGAAAGGTTTTTCATGTTAAAATTTAGTGTTATTTATCTTCTTTAGTTTCGGGTTTGCCTCTTCCTCGACATAACAGTGGTATCAGAGCCTTGGTTATTTATCCAAGTTGTTACGCATCGGAGGCGAATATGAGAAAGACGGTGTGTTTAAATGGGAGAAATTATAATGTTTGGAGAAGCAAGATGAAAGATTTGTTGTTCGTGAAGAAGACGCATCTAGCGGTTTTTGCAGCTCATAAACCCGAGAGTATATCTGTTGAAGATTGGGGTTTCGAGCACCAACAAGTATGTGGATATATACGACAATGGGTTGAAGATAATGTTCGCAACCATATTGTGAATGAGACACATGCGAGATCATTGTGGGAAAAGTTAGAGACTCTTTATGATTCAAAAACCAGGAATAACAAGTTGTTCCTGCTAAAGCAATTGATGACCTTTAAATACAAGGAAGGAAGCCCTATCCTTGAGCACATAAACGATTTTTAGGGTGTCCTTGATCAGGTGTCTGTAATGGGAGTTAATTTTGATGATGAGATACAAGTACTTTGACTTCTTATTACTCAGCCAGACTCTTGGGAAACTCTTCATGTTTCTTTGACAAATTCAGCTCCTGGAGGTAAGGTGACCATGGAATATGCCAAGAGTGCTGTGTTGAACGAGGAAGTAAGAAGAAAATCTCAGGGTTGTGAGGAAAATGGAATTTTCTATTGTTCGAGATGACCTTCTTTTTGCTTATGATAAAAATGTCATCAATTTGGTATCCCATGAGATGAGCTGGATAGTAGATACTAGAGCTACCTCACATGTCACACCAAGAAAAGATTTTTTCTCATGTTATACTCCTGTTGATTCTGGAGTGTTAAATATGGGCAATGCTAGTGAAGTTAAGGTGTTTGGTGTTGGTACAGTTTGTTTGAAAACTAATAATGATTCAACGTTAATTCTTCAAAATGTCAATCATGCTCCAGACTTTCCTTTCAAATTGATCTTCGCAGGAAGATTAGATGATGAAGGTTACCATAATGCCCTCTTTAATGGCCAATGAAAGCTCACCAAGGGCTCATTAGTAGTGGCTCAAGGAGTTAAGTCTGGTCATTTATATGTGACGCAGGGCTCTATTCTTGAAGACTCAATAAATCTAGTGGAAAGTGACACTGTATCGGAATTATGGAACATAAGATTGAGTCATATGAGTGAGAGGGGGATTACATGTTTGGCTAAGAAAACTTTGCTTTCTGGAGTGAAACAAGCAAAGCTGAAAAGGTGTATCCATTGTTTAGATGGGAAATAGAAAAGGGTTTCCTTTAATAGCCATCCTTCCTCAAGAAAGCCCGATTTATTGGAGCTAGTACACTCTAATTTGCGCGGTCCTTTTAAAGTAAAGTCAAAAGACGGTGCACTGTACTTTGTGACATTCATTGATGATCATTATCGTAAGCTCTAGGTGTATCCTTTGAAATCTAAAGATCAAGCACTTGGCGTGTTTAAGGAATTTTAGGCCTTAGCCGAGAGACAGAAGGGGAAGAAATTAAAATGTATTCGCACTGACAATGGTCGTGAATATTGTGGCCCTTTGATAACTATTGCAAAGAACAAGGAATTCGTCATAAGAAAACTCCGCCCAAAATGCCTCAATTGAATGGTTTGGCAGAGAGGATGAATAGAACTCTAGTTGAGAGAGTTAGATGCTTTCTTTCAGAAGCTAAACTTCCAAATACATTTTGGGCGGAAGCACTTAACATTGTTGCCTATGTTATCAATTTTTCTCTTGTTGTTGCTTTGGATGGTGATGTCCCAGACAGATTTTGGTTTGCCAAAGATGTTTCTTATGATTACCTGAAAGTTTTGGGTGTCAAGCTCGTGCGCATGTTCCTAAAGATGAGAGATCGAAACTGAATGTCAAAACTAAGCAGTGCATCTTTATCGGTTATGGTTAAGATGAGTTTGGATATCGTTTTTACGATCCAGTTGACAATAAACTTATTAGAAGTCGTGATGCAATATTCTTTCAGACCAGACAATTGAAGATATTGACAAAGCTGAGAAGATAGATTCTCAGAGTAATGCGAGCTTAGTTAATATTGATCTTGTTTCTATTTCTAAGAAATATATTGCACATGAAGAAACACAAGACAGTGATGGAGATAGTAATAAAGATCAAAATGATCACCATGGTGTAGATGTTATGGATGCTCCAGTTCATGAAGTTGTGGTTGATTAGCAACCAATTCCTTCTCAGGTAACTACTTCAAATGCTCCTGAAACCTTGCTTAGAAGATCTACAAGGGAGAAGCAAAAATCAATGCGCTATCCTTTTGATGAGTATGTACTTTTGACTAACATGGGAGAACCTGAGAATTATGATGAAGTCATGCAAGATACTGACAAAGGTCAGTGGATCGAAGCCATGGATGATGAGATAAAGTCACTCCATAAGAATGTCACATATGAGTTATGTCGCGCCCCCCTTTTTCCTCACACGGGTCAGCTGCGGAGAGATCGGGTTTATAACATTCTGGACAACTCCTTAAAGGAAGAGATTTTTTAAGGAAGAGTCGCCACCTAACGATTTGTGGTGCGTTAGGGCACCTAGAATAGATAACTCATGAACTAGTTTGCATTACTAGAGATTGGGTAAGGGGTTGAAGTTATCCTAAGGGAAAGGTGTTAGGCACCCCTCAAGATCCACAACTGTGGGTCCCAGCTAAGAAGTTTTGTGAATTTGGACGGTAAACAAATAGCAAGTAAGGTTCATATAAGAGGGGAGTTCAAACAAGTATAAAAATCTTTAAAGGTTTTTGGGAAGACATCATAGTAAAGACATTTGAAAAGAATTGTCCTAGGTTTAAAGTAATACGGATCACATCAATGCAATATCCGGTAATCAATCCTAGAAGAGGGGCTACACGTGGTATTAGCGCACCGGTCATCATATCCGTATTCTACCCTTTCCACCCCGTAGAGGTTATTTAAAGAAGCGCGTGCTGGTCATGAAGGCTTATTGTGTGCTATTACCTGTCCCGTTCTATAAGTCCCAGAGGGTGTTTAGGACTACTAACTCCTATAAGGTGAGTACTAGGTTGAACCCCTAGGTTTAAAGAATAAAATTCTAAGCGACATATAAAACAATTAGGACTACAAATGTGGGAACACATAAGGGCAGATAAGAGGCTCACATATCCCTCCACAGGTAAACACATAAATAGCACGTCTCAAACATGACCAAGGTCTCAAAGGCAGGATTTAAAACAGGAGTTTTAAGTTAGAAAATAGTAGGTTTCAGAAGTTTAACAAAGGATTGATAAATCGGGGAATTTAAAAGGACAGAATATTTTTGAGAAGAGGGATTGATTAGAAATCCAATAATTTAAATACAGTAGCAGGAGTTAACAGTGATGAAGTTTTCAGTAAGAAAATGGATGAATAACTTTTAGAAAACCAGTAATCAGAAGTAAAGCGAGATTTTAAATAAAGCAGAGTAATTTCCAACAGGAGTGACTCACTTTGAAATAAAGCAAGAACCAGTAGTTTAAAGGAGTTTTAGTAAAAGAGAATGAGTGCACAATTTCAAGAACCAGTAATTTAAAAATAGCGTAAAGGTTTAGGAAAAACAGAATGATTTGCATGAACTTCAGGAAAAGAGAATCGTTTTGAAAATCCATCAGTTGCAGGATTAAAGTAGTGACAAACAGCAAGGTTCTAAGGTTTTCAGAAAAGACTGATTAATTTTAAAGACCGCTTTTAATACAGGAAAAACATAAAATAGTTGATTTTAGTTTTAGTAAGTATTAGGCCTAAGTTTTGCCTAGGCTTCCGTATATATACTGATTATGCACATATTGATTATGAGTCCTGAAGCATGATTTCTACATGCAAATGCAGAAGCAGTATCATTACGACATATTTTATTATAGTTATTAGCTGTGAACAGGATTTCTAAAGTAAATAGGAGTATAGTAGAGATGTTGAAGTAAACAACCTAAACATGGTTTCTAATGCATGGTATGCATGTCCTAAGCATGATACTATTGCACACATAGGTAAAGTAAATCCTATGATCATGATTTCTACCCATAATTATATTAAACATGCATAGTCTCCTCCCATATTCACTATCCAGCCCCAAGCATTCGTTTACAGATTATTACAGGTCAAGTATAATGAATTACATTACTGAAAGGAAAATAAGAAGCTACTTCTATAGAGAGCCTTCAATCAGACCTATATCTCCCAACCTCAATCCTTTCGAGTTCCACAGCCTTACATGGTTTAGGTGCGGCAAAGCTCCCTAGGGCCCTCGTGGGGTCCCTGGCCAATACCAGCACCCAGATATAATTACCAAAGTTGAACAAGTACAGTGTGGAATTACCAGCCTCAGCGCATCAAAGTTCAGAGGGAACTCATGGGTTCCCTAAGCAATGCTTACACTGAGAGGGTGGAACCTAGGAGCCTAGGAGTAAAGTGAAGTGCCAAGAGGTGAGTTTGAAAAGAAAAGGATTTTTGAAAGAGAGTTCATAAACCAGAGAGTTTGTTTGACAAAAAATAGTTTTTGAAAAGATATTAGTAAGTAACAATCTCACACAACATCAAAGATGCATAGCCAAAACACACAGCATTACAACAGGTTCAGACATTACAAGCAGTGGTAATGGTAAACAATCCAGTGAAAGATCTAGGAATGGCTTGGACATGATAAGAGATTGCTTACTCTGACATAGCCATAAACCAACCATAAAGGAGTCACATAGAGAGGGTGAAGGGATTGGGGTACAACACAATTATGAAAACAGCTAATAGATATGCCCAAAAACACACATGACAAGGGAGACAATAGCATGCTGAGTGTATTCTAATTACAGGTTTCGCAGAAGAACCATAATAAAAGCAGACTAAGAACAATAAGAACTGAAACAAGTAGAGAATCATGTTGTTGATGAAGCTTTAAATTTAAAATAAGATATACCAGTGAAGAGGAAAACAAGCAGAATGAGAGAGTAAGACAAGAGCACAATGGTTAGCCTTGGCTTATAGCCGGCTAACAGTAACCAAGAGCAAGGAAGAGTAGTAGAGGAGAGAACTTTTTGTAAGAAAGAGAGTTTTTAACCACAAGTCAGTGTCTTGTGTTTGTGAAAAGCTAGAAAATTTTTATAGTTGAAAAACGAGTAGCAAAATATGGTAAGATCAAAAGGCATGGTAATAAAAGAAGTCAGAATCAATCAGTGTGAGAAATTAAGACACGATTCTCTTAAGTTATGGGATTCAAACTCAGAAATGGTAAAGACATATAGCCACATAAGGTAAAAAAATCAGTACAGGATTTAAATAAGGAAAGGATCCAGACCTGTTAAGTGACAGGGGACTCAAAACTAATTAACCAAAGAATCAATACAGTCATTTCTCTTAAATCAAGGGATTAAAATTCAAACGGTAACACATATAGGCAAGGTAAAAGATCAGTCAAGACTCAATTAAGGAAAGAATTAGGTCCATTAAGCAATAGGATAAACAATTAAGACCAAGTTCAGAGACTCCAATTAAGGAGTGATAATAAGAATAAAGCCCACAGGCGAATCAATTAACCCTGAATAGAAATTGAGGGTTTAAAGGAAAGTTTATCAATCAAAACCCCAAAGTATGGAATCCAGAATCAACCAAAGAAAGAGTCACAATTCTATATTCATCATATAAATAGACAAGAATAACCAGTCATAGCAAGCGTGCAGGTTAAACAACATTGATAGAAAGAGGCAAGTCTGAACAGTCAAGATGGACATAAGCACATAGAGGTGATATAAGTTAGGCTAAGAAAACTCAGTAGAACATATTTGAGGTAGATAATCACAGTAACTTAAACAAGAAACGAGCAGTCATGCTAATACACATAATCAAACGAAGAAATCTAGAAAAATTAGGGTTGTTAACATAAGCGAGATAAAAAGCTAGTAAGATCATAGAATCAGTCATGATATGCAAATAACAGACTTAAATTCAAAGAGAAACTTAGTTTTACACAAGCATAAAAGAGTTCTGAGAAACCCTAGTTTTAAAAAAAGGGAAGTGAAACCGTTTAAAAACTAACGATTCCTTAAAGTTCGAGTGAAGAACAATGTAAAACATAAAGAGACATGCTTGAAACATTTAAAAACACCATAGATCTGAGAGGTTTAGGCAAAAATTAGGGTTTCATAAGAGAATAAGAGATACCCGGAAAACCTGCTGTGAAACTCAAGGATCGTAATGGATATGGTGTGGCTATGTCAAACCCCCATCGGAGAGGCCGAGAACAACCAAAGCAGGAGCCCCAAGTGCAAGTCGGCATGGCCCAGAACCTCGAGGGCTTTAGAGATTAAGTGAGCTAGATGGAGGAGACATCATGGAGGCTCGTAGTCGAAAGGATGGTGGTCGGAGATGGCCAGAGGAAGGCGGTGGGGTTCCATCGGAGATGAAGAGACAGAAGTATCTAGAGACTTAGAGAGAGAGAGAGAGAGAGAGAGAGAGAGAGAGAGAGAGAGAGAGAGAGAGAGAAGAGTTAGAGAGATGAGTGGTAGGTGAAGAGTGAGGGGTCGGTTGGGAGGGTGGTTCGAATTAAATTAGGTAAACATAATCTGGGCCATTGATCTATTTGATCAACGACTCAGATTAATTAGGGGTTGGGCCGGTTTAATGAAAGACTAGGTTGGGTATTCAATTGGGTTAAGGGGTTGGGTGTTGGATTGGAATTGAAATAGGTTAAGAGTGGCTAGATTTTAAATACCCCTTAAACTAAGATAATTAATTAATAAAAATATCCAATAATTATATAAAAAAATAAAATTAAGTTAAAATAGGTAAAATCACAGTAATTAACTAATATTAGGTGTAAAATGCATAAATTTCGAATTGAAATACTGCAAAAATATCCAATTGGGCCATAATTATAAAATTGTTGTAATTGAAATTAAATGAGACCCAATTGGCTAATTTGTGAAATAATTGAATTCTAATGGACAAAAAGTGATTAAAAATAGCATACCGAGTAGAGAAACATTTTGAAATTATTTATAACATAATTTATGGATAATTATTTAAATATGAAATATTAAATAAACATGAAGATAATTTAATAAAAATATAGAGAAATAGGAAAAAATACTCCTTATTACAAAGAGTGATTTTGAAAGCATATATGCAAATTTGAAAATAATTTGAGGAAAAATTGGGTATCAACAAGTTAGTGAAATTGCCGAAAGGTAAGAGAGCCTTATCTAACAAATGGATATTCAGAATAAAGCAAGATAACCATATCTCTGCGCCTAGATACAAGGGGAGGTTAGTTGTTAAAGGCTTTGGCAAGAAGAAGGGAGTTGACTTTGATGAAATTTTCTCTCATGTTGTGAAGATGTCTTCTACTCATGTAGTTCTAGCCTTAGCCACGAGTCTAGATTTAGAGGTTGAGAAGATGGAGGTCGAGACTGCTTTTCTTCATGGTGAGTTAGATGAGGAGATTTATATGGATCATCCTGAGAACTTCGTAGTTAAGCTTGCAGATAAGCATGCATTTTGCAGAAAATTGGCAGGCATGAAGCCTGTCAATAGTTCCTCTACTTGAAGACATATTTGGCCCCTTGGCTGGAGGGGGTGTTTGTTGGTCATATGCCCATGTTGTCCAGCCAAATGCCTAATGTCTTAATCCTATTCTCTTTTGGTTTTAATTCCTATTCGGAATTGGATTCGGTATTTATTCCTATTTAGAGTTGGTTTTGGCTTTAAGAGAAAGCACCACTCATTATCTATAAATAAGACAATCTTGGATAATTGTTCTATGATCATTGGTACAAGTCTTTGAAAGACTTAAAAACATAATAGTGATTTTTGAGAGAGCTTTCGTCAAGAGAGAAGAGAGAAGAAAAGTATTCATTTTTCCTGCAGATTTTAATTCCGATCATCCAACTTCAAATCACGTTTCTCGATTCGTTAACAGTTGGCTCGGGCTGTAATTTTGACTGAGTGTTCATAACATCTTGATCCTTTATTTGAATGGTGTATATTGGATTTGGAGACTCGTAGCATCTTATTTTGTACCTCGAACAACAGCTCCAGTTTTTTGACTTCTCCTCTTTTTCAATTGATTTGCTGTTGCTATTGTTGCTCCGTGTTTGGCACTTGTTGTGTAGTAAATTTGGACAAATTTTGTAACCCTCTTATTATTATAGTGGATTTTTTTGTATCTTTGTGATCCCGTGGTTTTTACCTTTGATTTGAAAGGTTTTCCACGTTAAAATTTGGTGTTCTTTATCTTCTTTAGTTTTGGGTTTGCCTCTTCCTCGACATAACTGTGGTATCAGAGCCTTGGTTATTTATCCAAGTTGTTACGGAATGGAGGAGAATATGAACAAGATGGTATGCTTAAATGGGAGAAATTATAATGTTTGGAGAAGCAAGATGAAATATTTGTTGTTCGTGAAGAAGATGCATCTACCCTTTTTTGCAGCTCATAAACCCGAGAGTATATCTGATGAAAATTGGGATTTTGAGAACCAACAAGTATGTGGATATATACGACAATGGGTTGAAGATAATATTTTCAACCATATTGTGAATAAGACACATGCGAGATCATTGTGGGAAAAGCTAGAGACTCTTTATGCTTCAAAAACTGGGAACAACAAGTTGTTCCTGCTAAAGCAATTGATGACCTTTAAATACAAGGAAGGAAACCCTATCCTTGATCACATAAATGATTTTCAGGGCGTCCTTGATCAGCTGTCTGGAATGGGAGTTAATTTTGATGATGAGATACAAGGACTTTGGCTTCTTAATACTCTGCCAGACTCTTGGGAAACTCTTCGTGTTTCTTTGACAAATTCAGCTCCTGGAGGTAAAGTGACCATGGAATATGCCAAGAGTGGTGTGTTGAATGAGGAAGTAAGATGAAAATCTTAGGGTTGGTCCTCACAAGCAGATATCTTGGTTACAGAAGACCGGGGGAGAGATAGAACAAGAGGCTCGAGGAATAATGCTTCAATGTTAGTTCTTCAAGATGTCAAGCATGCTCCAGACTTTCCTTTCAATTTGATCTCCGCAGGAAGATTAGACGATGAAGGTTACCATAATGCCCTCTTTAATGGCCAATGGAAGCTCACCAATGGCTTGTTAGTAGTGGCTCGAAGAGAAGTCTGGTCATTTATATGTGACGCATGGCTCTATTCTTAATGACTCAATAAATCTGGTGGAAAATTGTGGCACAGAAGATTAAGTCATATGAGTGAGAGGGGAATTACATGTTTTGCTAAGAAAAGTTTTCTTTATGGAGTGAAACAAGCAAAGCTGAAAAGGTTTATCCATTGTTCAGATGAGAAATAGAAAATGGTTTCCTTTAATATCCATCATTCCTCAAGAAAGCCCGATTTATTGGAATTAGTACACTCTCATTTGTGCTGTCCTTTTAAAGTAAAGTCAAAAGGTGGTGCACTTTACTTTGTGACTTTCATTGATGATCATTCTCGTAAGCTCTGGGTGTATCCTATGAAATCTTAAGATCAAGCACTTGGCGTGTTTAAGAAATTTTAGGCCTTAGCCGAGAGACAGACGGGGAAGAAATTAAAATGTATTCGCACTGACAATGGTGGTGAATATTGTGGTCCCTTTGATAACTATTGCAAGGGACAAGGAATTCGTCATAAAAAACTCTGCCCAAAACGCCTCAATTGAATGGTTTGGCAGAGAGGATGAATAGAACTCTAGTTGAGAGAGCCAGATGCTTGCTTTCAGAAGCTAAACTTCCAAATACATTTTGGGCGGAAGCACTTAACACAGTTGCTTATGTTATCAATTTGTCTCCTATTGTTGCTTTGGATGGTGATGTCCCAGATAGAGTTTGGTTTACCAAAGATGTTTCTTATAATCACCTTAAAATTTTTGAGTGTAAAACTTGTGTGCATGTTCCTAAAGATGAGAGATCGAAATTGGATGTCAAAACTAAGCAGTGCATCTTTATCGGTTATGGTCAAGATGAGTTTGGATATCGTTTTTACGATCCAATTGACAATAAACTTATTAAAAGTCGTGATGCAATATTCTTTGAAGACCAGACTATTGAAGATATTGACAAAGCTGAGAAGATAGATTCTCAGAGTAATGCGAGCTTAGTTAATGTTTATCAAGTTTCTATTGCTAAGGCATCTATTGCACATGAAGTAACCCAAGACAATGATGGAGATAGTAATCAAGATCAAAATGACCATCATGCTGTAGATATTATGGATGCTCCAGTTCATAAAGTTGTGGTTGATCAGCAACCAATTCCTGCTCAGGTAACTATTTCTAATGCTCCTGAAACCTCGCTTAGAAGATCTACAAGGGAGAAGCAAAAATCCATGCGCTATCCTCCTGATGAGTATGTACTTTTGACTGACATTGGAGAACCTGAGAATTATGAAGAAGTCATGCAAGATATTCACAAAGATCAGTAGATCGAAGCCATGGAAGATGAGATGAAGTCACTTCATGAGAATGTCACATATGAGTTAGTGAAATTGCCGAAAGGTAAGAGAGCCTTATCTAACAAATGGATGTTCAGAATAAAGCAAGATAACCATATCTCTGCGCCTAGATACAAGGTAAGGTTAGTTGTTAAAGGCTTTGGCCAGAAGAAAGGAGTTGACTTTGATGAAATTTTCTCTCATGTTGTGAAGATGTCTTCTACTCATGTTGTTCTAGACTTAGCCACGAGTCTAGATTTAGAGGTTGAGAAAATGGAGGTCAAGATTGCTTTTATTCATGGTGAGTTAGATGAGGAGATTTATATGAATCAGCCTGAGGACTTCGTAGTTAAACTTGTAGATAAGCATGCGTTTTGTAGAAAATTGGCAGGTATGAAGCCTGTCAATAGTTTATCTACTTGAAGACACATTTGACCCCTTGGCCGGAGGGAGAGTTTGTTGGGCACATGCCCATGTTGTCCAGCCAAAGGCCTAATGGCCTAATCCTATTCTCTTTTGGTTTCAATTTCTATTTGGAATTTGATTTGGTATTTATTCCTATTTAGAATTGGTTTTGGCTTTAAGAGAAAGCACCACTCATTATCTATAAATAGGACAAGCTTGGAGAATTGTTCTATGCTCATTGGTACAAGTCTTTAAAATACTTAAACACATAAGAGTGATTTTTGAGAGAGCTTTCGTCAAGAGAGAAAAGAGAAGAACAATATTTGTTTTTGCTGCAGATTTATTCTGATCAGTCAAATTTAAATCACGTTTTCCAATTCGTTAACCGTTGGATCGGGCTGTAATTTTAACTGAGTGTTCGTAACATCTTGGCACTTTATTTGAACAGTGAAGATCGGATTTTGAGGCTGGCAGCATCTAATTTCATGCCTCGAACAGCAGCTCCAGTTTTGTGACTTCTCTTCTTTTTCAGTTGATTTGTCGTTGCTCTTGTTGCTCCGTATTTGACACTTGTTGTATAGTCAATTTGGATAACTTTTGTAACCCTCTTATTATTATAGTGGAGCTTTTTGGATCTTTGTGATCCCGTGGTTTTTACCTTCGATTTGAAAGGTTTTCCACGTTAAAATTTGGTGTTTTTTATCTTCTTTAGTTTCGGGTTTGCCTTTTTCTCGATATAACACATGAATCCTTCTACAATGTAAAATCAAGACATTGCCGAGCATTTCTTTCCCCTTAAACTCTACTCTGCACACCTCGACTATTAGTACCAGTTACCTCCGCCACCACAGGTACTAGGTAAACTCTCTATTCAAATTTAAACATTGGCTCGACCAGGACTGGTTTCAACAGGAAAATCTGTGGCTAATGTGCGACTCTCTTTTATTTGAGAAGAGTTATATGACCAAAAGGTGTAGCACATTTCAAAACAGGTAATACCAACAATTTAGTAACAAAAGATTAAAAGAATAAAACTGTGCAAGTCCTAGAAAACAGAACGTACACATCCGGACAGACAGCTACTGCTTCCTGCCTCACATGAGAGCAATATATCAATGAATCTATCTCATCTATGCATGCTCTAATAACCCAAAACACTCTGGAAATGTACCACTGATCACTGCTCTTCCTTTGCCCTAGCTTAAAGGGCACCGGCCATCGCCTCGCCTTCTTCTGACTCTCTTTAATTTTTGATGTTGTACAATTCATATACTCTAACCAACAAAAGAATTGGTAGGTGAAATAAACAAAGTAGCATTTTGAATTGTAAGTGAACTAAACAAACTGTACCATTGAATAAACGATTGCTTTTATGTATGCTATCATCCTGGTGAGAAGATCAACTTAGGTTTGAAGAGGCTTTTCTGTTAAAAAACTTACTTAAAGATTTACAAATTTAACTGTTTAACTTTTATATACTGACAGTGTAGATCTTTGACTCTAACTTGTAGGAATTGATTTGTGGACAAAAGTTTGGGCTATACGTGTGAGGAAGGGCTGGAATGGTGCATTCCAGAAAAATGTCAAATTACAGTTGGATTAACTTGCTTTTGCAAATTGGAATGGCCAATACGAAACATATTTAGGGTAAAATTTCATGTCATCATTTATTCAGTTAAAATTGACATGACAAAATTCTAGTTGTATGGTGATTTTGTAAGCCATTTACTGTTGAATTACTTTAGCTTTAGGGAATTCCAAATAAAGCCAACTGAGTCTAAGCTAGCAAATGGAAGAACCAATCAAAATGTACATTCTAGACATTGTGAAAATGAGACATCAATGTACTAGTAGAGTTCCAAATTCTACTCCTGAACGATTGAAAGATGCATTAATTGAGACAACCATATGATATGACAATGTTGTCACCAGCATTGGCACTTCAAAAAAGGTCTATATAAACTTATAACAACAAAACTCAAGTGATAGTAGTAAACCTTCTAATTGCACAAATCTTGCTCAGGTTGCTCTCTTAGCTTTTCTGCTGCAAAACTAACTCTTTCTTTTTTCCTAGATTGTCTTAGACATATCTTCAGTTAAGTTTTTGTTTTAACAAATTAAATTCTATTCACTTCTGTTGTTAATGTTGTAACGAAAGAGTTTTAAGTTTTTATATAGTTCTGCATTATATGTTTAATCTGATACATTATCTTTCTTCTTTAATAACTTTATGCAGTTGAGTTCACAGTTTGAAGGTTAACCAATCACAAGATATGGAGCAAGAACTAGTTCTCTCCAAGAGCTTTGACAAGAATGAAGCTGTTATCATGCAGAATATCGATGAGTATGAGATTTTCCCACCTGAAAAAACCAGCAATGTATTTTGCACAAGTAAAATAGAAGGCAATAAAAAGACTAAGAAAGGCTTAATAAAGATGCGAAGCCTGGACTTTGCAAAGGAATCACCAATACACGGAAAATCCCTGCATCATGCAACATCATTTAGTTCTCATTTTCTAGTAAACATAGATGAGATAATGAGCGATGATGATAATGAAAAAGGTTCACTTATTAGCAAGACTTCAAGTGGAAAAATGGGAATTTTCCCCTGCGACCAGTCCTCCATTACCTCACAAAGCATCTCTGATGACGTGACATTAAAAAACACGCGAAAAAGTAAGAAAATCATTAAGGCATCATAACATCAAATATTGCAGCCTCAATAGCGGCTAGGTTGCCTTTTTTTTATGTATTTTTTCCAATTTTTGTTGTTCAGAGAACAATATCTTGGAAGTGAAGACACCATGCCCTACGGATCAGGAGGCTGCAGATTCATGCAGCTGGAGAAGAATACAAATTGAGCCAACGTTACTTATACGTCTTAAGGTGGTTAATGCACGAATCTCTTATGAACATTCTACTGCTTATATATACTGATTAAGAAGAGGTGCATTTTCCTTTTTGTTTTGCAGTTTCAAGATGTGAAATACACAGTGCCGGCACTGAAGGGAGAAAAGCATTCTGATGCAGAAAAGTGCATACTGCAAGGAGTGAGTGGTTCTGCCTGTCCAGGTGAAGTTCTTGCTTTAATGGGACCTTCAGGAGGTGGTAAAACAACTTTACTCAAGCTTCTGAGTGGAAAAGTAAAAAATGACAGTGGAATGATTACTTACAATGACCAGCCATATAACAAGTCATTGAAACAAAGGTAAATGCACTATATAACTACTCTTGTTACAAGTTCCATCCTAATATTATACAAGTTCAAATGGAGAATTATTGATAAGTATTACTCGACAGGATCGGGTTTGTGCTGCAAGATGATGTTGTTTTTCCCCATATCACTGTGAAAGAAACCTTAACATACGCTGCATTGCTTCGTCTACCCAATACGCTCTCTAAAGAACAGAAGAAAGAGAGAGCTATTAGTATTATAAATGAGCTTGGCCTAGAAAGGTAACTTCTTCATTTTCTATTAACAAATGTTAGAACCTGTACTGTATGATGGTTCTTTTTTCCACTTCTAAGGGTGATATTCTATCTTAACCAACAAAATAAGCTCTTCTCATTACGGTGTTACTTTATGATTATACCACATAAAAATAAAAGAAGTATTAGTCACATGAACTACAGTCTTGTCATGTCAAGTTGACTCTAGCTTAACTTTCTTGATGCTTCTAAGATTGTAATACCTTGTAAAGTTGGACACTGAAGTTGAAGTTGTTATTTCAGATGCCAAGACACAATAATTGGAGGGGCATTTGTTAGAGGAATTTCAGGAGGCGAAAGAAAACGAGTATGCATTGGAAATGAAATTCTTCTGAATCCATCACTTTTGTTCCTAGATGAACCAACATCCGGTTTGGATTCAACCACAGCACTTCGAATCGTGCAGATGTTGCACAACATTGCCAGGGTACTCATTGTCAAAGAGTTCTCTCATTTTACACTAGCTTTCAAAAGTCTCACTGAACAAAATATTTTATTGTTTTTGATAGGCTGGCAAGACAGTGGTAACGACAATACATCAACCATCGAGTAGATTATTCAGCAGATTCGATAAGCTGATTCTTTTGGGACAAGGCTGCTCACTTTATTCTGGCAAAGCCTCTGAAGCAATGCTATATTTCTCTTCAATTGGTTGTTCTCCCCTTATAGCAATGAATCCAGCAGAGTTTCTAATTGATCTTGCAAATGGAAATATAAAAGACAAGTCTATTCCTTCATATCTAGAGAACAAGTTTCTACCAGGAAACCATCATTTTAAGAGCAAAATTGAAGGACCTTCCTCAGTTGATGTTCATGAGGTATAACAGATCAGCTTTCTTTTCTTCTATGTGATAACTATATGATAATATATATCTAAAAGAACCAAAAATTTCAGTATTTTGTTAGGGCTTATGAGTCAAGGGTTGCCAACAAAGAGAAAAAAAAGCTGCCGAATCATCGTCTAATAGAGGAAGATTCAGAAGTGCAGAGTTGGCCTAATTTAAGAGATTCAGGTGCAACCTGGAACCAACAGTTTTCAATTCTTTTCACAAGAGGCATTAAGGAGCGAAGCCACGAATACTTCAGCAGTCTTCGGATAATTCAAGTCATAGCTACAGCTATTATTGTTGGTTTACTATGGTGGCATTCAGATATTCCATCTCCTAAAAAGGCAGCAGATCAGGCAAGCAATGCTAAATTTGTTTTAAAACTATCATGCTTCTATCTTTTTAGTCCTTTAACAAATTTGGTATGGAAAATTTGCAGGCAGGGCTATTGTTCTTCATTTCAGTGTTTTGGGCTTTCTTTCCTCTATTTGCGGCAATCTTCACATTCCCACAAGAAAGGAAAATGTTGGTTAAAGAGAGATCAGTGAACATGTACAAGCTCAGTGCCTATTTCATAGCCAGAATTACTACTGATTTGCTTCTGGATCTACTTTTGCCTGTAATATTCTTGGTGATTGTCTATTTTATGGTTGGCTTGAAGCTGACATTCCCTGCATTTTCTTTAACTTTGGTCACTGTTTTACTCAGCATAATTGCTGCTCAGGTTAGAGGTCAAAGCTTTTGTTGCCAATTAACATATTGAAGCATACAATAGTTGAGTTTGATATGACAGTCATGTTACCTTTGTTCAGGGCTTAGGTTTGGCTATAGGTGCAGCATTCATGGATGTGAAAAAAGCTACAACTTTTGCTTCTGTTACTCTCATGACATTCATGTTGTCCGGAGGATTCTTTGTCCAGGTAATTGCTACTTCCTCTGGTTCATAACAAGTGACATTTTGGCGCATACCTCTTAAGAAAATATTAACTCCTAGAAAAAAATAGATATTTTGACTAAATTACCCATAACTAAAATTTGCATATCGTTAACTTGCACAATGGAATACGTAAATAAGGGCAAATTTTTGAAAAACAAAACAATTTCTTCTTGATTATGTAAAAGGTCACTTATTTTGGACCAAAATAAAAGGGGAAAAAGTCATTTATTATGGGCCGGAGATAATAATGTCTTATCAGCAGATGGATCACCTTCACAAGAGGCAGAGGCAGCTCAAGCATATATGGGGCCTGAAGACAAAATTTAATATGACGCCTAAATTTTTTAAAAGAAAGTTATAAAATATATTTTTATTTGATGTCTATTATTCTAACTTTTTGAGATAAAAAATTGTTAATAATTTTTCTTATAATTGATTTTCTCTAATAATTTTTGCTCGATTGATAATATAGCTAACTTAGTTAATTTTTGTTGAGATATTGTTGATTTTAGATAAGATTTTTCAAAGCAATAGAAGTATAGAACTATTGGAAGCATAAAAGAATTGTTATACTTGAACTAGCGAAATCTTGGAGAAAGAGGGTGAGTAATGAAATCTTGGAGAAAGAAACGAGTAAGAATATTAAAGAGAAATACAAAAATATGTAGGGTTTTCTGAAATATGAAGAGATTGGGAAAAAAAGAAAGATTGACTTGGACAAATTAAGGAAGAGAACGTAAATTTTAATTGAAGGAGTAAAAAAAAAAAAAAAGAAAACTAAAAGTTAAGAAAACTATTCATCTACCCATTTTTAAGTAAGTCAAATTATTATTTGATTTATATATCTAAAAAGTTTTCTTTCCTTTATATTAAAAACTCTAGTTTTGTATTAAAAATATTAAATATTATTTTTTAAATATCTATGAACCTATTATTTTATAAAAATGGGGCCCCCTAAATTTGGGGGCCTAAGGCACAAGCCTCACTCCACGTAAGGTTGGAACCGGCCCTGACAACAGGATAAATCAACGTTAATATTAGGTTTATTGTAAGTAACTTAATTACTGAGATGCTTCCGTTATGTCAAAGAGATTTAAAAAAAAATTTGCACAGTATAATTTTCCGACATAACATTCAATTGAATCCCCTTTGGACCACGTAACTACGTCATTGCTAACATCAAGTAGTACTTATCATGTACAATTTGTACCACCCCACTCCCCCATTTGAATGGTCTAGATCCCATTAGGCTAAGGAACTCGAAATAACAACAAATGGAGGAGGACAAGAAAGAGTTTGTCAATATCAGCTGCAATGTGTACCTTAAAAAAAAAAAGGGCCATCACATCAAACAATTAAAATTAATGAATGATTTTAATTGTTTGTGACTTAAATTTTGTGATTGCAGGAAGTTCCAAGATTCATTTCATGGGTTCGCTATATATCTATTAACTATCACACATACAGACTTCTCTTAAAAATTCAGTATAACTCCTTGGGAAGTTCAAACTATGGATCAGTTGTCCTAGAGTCAGAAGGAGTTGAAGTTGGAGCAATGTTGGTGATGATCATTGGATATAGGTTGTTAGCCTATTTCCTCCTAAAATTTATGAAACTAAGAACAACTACATAATTTGAATTTTCTTTTATCATTCAAGCTCCAATTTCTACCAATAATTTGTACTACAACATTTTGTACTATATATGTTCTTTCTTAATTTGTTTCATATGTTTCTTTCTTTATATTTATATTTATTTTTAGTTGTGGAGATAGGGAGTTTTGGGACTATATATTTTTAACTTGTCTTTTGTAATATGCATCTAAGCTCGATGTCTTCTTTTTCCTTGTTACGCATAATGTTTCAAAATTGGAGGCGTAAGATGAGGTATTTTACCTACTATGAGACAATAGAAATGGCTTTGTAAATATTTAATTTACCTAAAAATAAAAATAATATTTTGACAAAAAATTAAAATGAAGAAAGTAGAATGAAAACGTGAGAATTTTCATTTAATTATCTAAGCATATACATATATGTGATTAATAATATGATGAGACACCAATTCTTAATTATATGTAGAACAATATACTATTTAAGTTATATATAATCAAATACGTAAATTAGAAATTAACAAGAACGTCTAAGGTGTGTAATGCGGTTAATTCAAGACATAAAATGTACACAAGACATTTTTGGAGCATCTAGGACAACCAACAACTCATGGTATTAAGCATGCATTGAACTAACACATCACCTATATATCAAGGTGTTAGCCCTACGAGACATCAGGCATAAGTTGCCTCACCTCGAGAAGAATCCTGAACAAGTTTCACTTTTTTCCTTTTAAAACAGTACTGCTTATTTATATATAATCATGCTAACAATGGCTTATTTTTACTGTGATTGTGCTAGAAAGGATTTGTTTCAAGTGAATCTTCCTTCTTACATTGCTTGTTCTAAAGGTTGACAAACCACTTATTAAGATCTTTATAATCTCATAGACATTTTACCTTATCCAAATTAACCTTCACTTTGCAAAAAAACCACATTTAACCATCTCTTTCCATGGCCAAAAAAGTCCAATTCTAGATGAATTCATATCTTGGGCCATATGAGCCTAGCCCATTATCAAGAGAACTATGATTAGACGTCATCTTTTTGATACACCCAATTCAAGAAGCTGCATGAATTGAAGTTGAGATAAGCTTTCTTGGGCTGATACTTTTGCCTTTCTCAAACTTGTAAACAGTTCCTGTGCCATCCAATTTTACGTCACTCATTGAATTCATATTCACTTATAATGGTTTAATTGATATCCAATTGTTGGATAATATCACATACATACTTCTTAGTTGTGAAATGAGTTTATTCAGTTTGTTGTTGAGATCCAAGCTTTCTTGGGCTGATACTTTTGCCTTTCTCAAACTTGTAAACTTTTCATGTGGCTCCCAATTTTGCATCACTCATTGAATTTATATTCACTTTTTAAAAAAGGTTTTTTTTTTTTTGTTGGTAACTAAAATCTTTTTATTTACCAAGTAAACGTATACAGCTCAATACAAAAACAAATAACGTGTTGTCTTGGACATATAGCCCCAATCCAGCAGACTACACTCCATCTCAATTACTCTACAATTCTATCGCTCACTATTAAGGATAAAAATTCAGATTTCTCTATCTTCCTATGTAATCTAGGAAACCTCGCACCTCTGCAGTGGATTTCTTGGATGATATGTCTTTGCAGCATCTCAGTAGTTCGCCTTTTGTGTTGAAACAGTCTCATATTTCTCTCATGCCATATGAAATACAAACAACAAGCCAATGTCATCCTATACATAGCAACATTAGCAGACTTCCCCTGACCATATCTCACAGCCATCCCATTTCCTTCTGCCATCCCATAGATTTCCTATCAATTCCTTGCCATCCCAATATCCTGTCCCAGTTAGTTGCAGAATAGTAGCACTGGAAGAATAAATGGTTGATAGATTTATCTTCATTGTTGCACAAAAGACAATTCAAATCATCAACAGGTCTCCACTTTGCGAGCCTATCCTTTGTAAGCAATCTTTCATGAATAGCATAGTATGAACACCCATCTTGGTGCCCCTAAATTGTTGCATATTAATCCCTTCTAGTCAAATCGTTAGAATTCTCCCCTAATTTTGCAATACATCCCTTTTGTGGAGAATGTAGTCATTTGAGTTACCTGCACTTCATTGCATCCAACTTGCTCAAACACTTGTTTTGCATTCAAAATTTTTCTGACCATCCATGAAGCTTTATCCACCTTTGCATCCCATATTCTACCATGTTTGATATAGTAACCATGAACCCATCTAATCCAGAGTCTGTCCTTTTTCCCACATACATTCCATATATGCTTACATATGGCTTCCTGTTCCAAGCATATATGTCCAGTAAACCTAGACCCCCAACAGATTTAGGATAGCATAATCGATCCCAAGCAATTAAAGCTTTCTTTGACATTATCGCTCCTCCAGCCCATAAGAACCTTCTGCATAATGATTCAATCAGTTGCACAACTTTCTTAGGTAGAACAAAGACCTGCGACCAGAAGATTTGAATAGAAAATAATACAGATTTTATCAATTGAACACGTCCAGCTTAAGATAAGAACTTTGCAGTCCACGATGTGATTTTACTCAACATTCTGTCCATCAGTGGTTTAAATTGTATCACACTGGTCTCTTTAGCACTCAGAGGAATCCCCAAATATCTGAAAGGCGACTCCCCTTTTGAGAACCCCAAACTCTGCATTATGTCTTCTTGATCATCTCTACATACAACTCCAATTGTTGGATAATATCACATACATACACGTTCTTTATGAGTTTATTCAATTTGTTATTAAGTTGTTTATAAAATTTTTGTTGTTTTGATAATTTAATGATTGAGATTTGTTCTTTATAATATTTGAAAGTTATATTTGAAATTTGGGCTCATTTGAAGTAGATTTGGGCATTGAAACGTGTATTGGATTGTTGAAATGCGTAAAGCAAATTTGTATTTCAGAAATTAAGATTTGAAATCTGAAGTCGCATTCAAGAGATTGAACTTCTTAAGATTGAAATTTCTGAAGTTGCATTTAAAAGATGGCATAGCCTAAATGGTACCTCTACTTGTGCCACTTTGTTATGCCGGTCCCCAAACTTATCAATTTGCCCAGAGAATATTTACATTCGTTCAAACCATGTATAATAAATGCTTATGACAGGAAGATGCCAGTGCGTGTAATACAATCCCCTATGCATAAGACTCTACGCCAATATACTTAACCCATGTAGGCGCCATATCATTTATTAGTGCCACGTAGGAAAATAAAATGGGAGAATTGTACTTCACCGCAAACCTAAATTCACCCCTCATTTTGGGCTATTCGATTAATTCGGGCTTAGAAAGTATCGAACCTCTTCCGTTTTCCTCTCTTCTCCGTCATCGTTGTTGGGATTTATTATCTCTATTTTGTTCGCTAAGTTTCTGGAGTAAGTTTCTTCATCTGTTCTTCATCGTTTGTCTTGTTGGTCTTCATTTTCCTCGTTGAATTAAGGTTTTTAGGAGAAAGCTGGATAATGTCCTAATTGTTGTTTAAATTTCCTAAATATATGGACCTTTTGCTCTGTTTTGTTGCATTTTGAAGTGAAACCCCTTTTTAATGTAGTGGCATATCTGGTTATTCCATTTAGTTTTTGGGTTTTTTGTTGTCAAAGTTAGAATTTAATCTTAGATTTCAGCATTTTTTTTGTTATGTTTGTTGGGTCTCATTCTTGTTAGTGCTTCACCAATATATTTCTGAATATTATAGGGTATTGTGGGAACATAAAAAGGAATCTTGGAAGCATTTTTACTTAAAAAATCTATCTTTTTTATTGGTTTATTTATGGAGTTATGTAAAGATGCAACTTTGGACAACCAATATTCATTAATAACACTATTTATTTTTTGTTATTTTGTGATAAGTGGGGATTTTGACTACTTATTAGCACCCTTTTGCTTTTATTTTAATCCGAAAGTATTGATTTATGTCCTCAAACTAATGAAAGTGTGCAAATTACACGAATGTTGGAAGCTTGGTCTCCCATGATGAATTCTGACTCAAAAAAGAGTGTTCCGAATCACAAGTCAAGAAAAGGCGCAAAACTAAAGAAGTGCGGTCCGCAAAAGAAAGTGCGGACCGTGGAATTCCATCTGCGGTCGCAGATCAAGTGTAAGAGCCCACCATGAATTTTTCCAATGTGCGGACCGCACATGAATTGTGCGGCCGTAGAACAAGGAATGCACTGACAAATGATTCAATGTTCAGAGAGTGTGCAAATGACAAAGTCTAGAATCCTTGCTGAAGTGCGGACCGCACAAGAATTGTACAGCCGTAGAAGATGCTTCGCAACCACAACCTAGAATTGTGTGGCTGCAGAATCCAAGATCTTGTAACTGAAGAAGTGGACCGCACATGGAATTGTGCGGCCACAGAACTTCCCGAGGGGCATTTTGACAATGAATTTTGGGCCACCATAAATCGACGAGTTTCACATTTTTAGGTCAAGTTTCAAAGTTTGAGCTGATGTAGCCATTACATTTTGCCATTTTAGGAAGTTTGCGACTATTTTAGTATTTAAACATTATATTTTAATCTTATATTATGAGTTTAATTAGCATTTCTTCTTTATTTTATTCAATTCCCACTATGAGTAGCTAGACTTTTACTAGGGTTGTGACCCAACCCTAGTGTGTCAACCATATGGATACTTAATTTAATGCTTGATTATGATTGGGTATTAATTATTTAGCTTAGTTTATGTTTCAATTTTAGAATTAATGGTTGCAAACATTGATCCATGCCTTTTTGATTTAGTCTCTACTTGAGAAAGAGGATCCAGTCTAGGATAACATGGCTAACAAGGAATTAGGCTAATTGAGGGTTTGATTAGCCTAATTAAAGGGTTCAAACTAGAGATAGTGAGATCCCGACTTGAGATCATATCAACTATTTTGTTTGTACCCATTTGGACTTGAGAAAGCCAAATTTGGCAAAAACTCTATGACCGAGAGGTATTGAGTGGGTAACGTAGATTTGAGAGTTATAATACACCCCAATCAACAAAATAGTATTAACTTATTTTACCCATTAGGCGAACACCTAGGTTATGGTCACATCCCTAGACTTTTTAATTATTTGGAAAAAATACCAAAAACACTTATCCGCTTCTAGTTTCTTTTCGTAGCTTATAATTGCTAGAGTAAAATTAGAATTAGAAATCAAAATATTTTGTGAAAGTGTAGTTTAGCTGTTCCTTTTCGTTAGGTGTATACTTCTAACACCCCTAGTAACTCCCTGTGGAAATCGACCGCGACTCTTGTTGGGTACTATTCTTCCAACGACCGTTTCCACTCAATATAGAGTGCGGATTGGACATGGATCATTTTTGGCGCCGTTGCCGGGGAGTTAAAACGGTGTAAGCTATATATCTGGGTTTGTTTTTGGAATATCTTCTTTTCCTTCTGTGTTACTAACTTGAGTGAAAAATCTTAGGTACAACCATGGCGAACAATGAGCTCGTCAATTTGCCTTTGGGGGATTTGGATGGCGGAGGATGAGCAAGTAGAGGGGGTACCTCATGAGCCACAAGCCAATCAAAGAGGTCGGGTACCTCATGACAATGTGCCCGTTCTACCCCCACCTCACCACAAGCAGCTCCATACCGGATATTGCCGAACGAAGGTTATGCTAGTGCAATAGTGTCCCCCTTCTCCCCTTCCCCCCTTCCCCCATATTAGGGCAGGCAAAGTCCAAATCACCAATATGATGCTCACTTTTCTTAAGCAACAAGGTTTCTTCACCGGTGCTCCAACAAAATTCTTATAAACATTTCAACGGGTTTGCGGAAACTTGTTGGGGGAGCAAGAAAAAAAATGTCTCAGAGGATGCATTGAGGCTAAGGATTTTTCCCTTCTCTCTATAGGGGAAAGATTTAGATTTGTTGGAATGATTGCCAAACCATTCAATTCACACTTGGGATGAGTTAGCGAAAAAGTTCATTGCCAAGTTCTTCTCTCCCGGACACATGGCTATACTTCGAGATAAGATCTTGGCATTCAAGCAAGAGCCAAATGAACAACTACACGAGATATGGGAACACTATAGAACTATGGTCAAGGAATGTCCCAACAACAATATGATAAAAAACATGATTTAACAAACCTTCTATCATGGGATTAACACAACCAACAAATGTATAGTGAATCAACTAGCCGGTGGGAACTTTATGACTACGCCTTATGCGGAGGCATGTGAGATTTTGGATGAGATGGCGGACACGTTGTCAACATGGAAATCCCGGGCCAATGTTTCACAAGGTGACCCAAATATTATGCACTTTCACAAAGAATTTTAAGATCATGGGAAAGTCATTGCCGAATTGACAACCACCATGACTCAACTAGCAAAGGCTAAACTAAATCAAGTGCAAACTCCAAAGGATTTTAATTCTATGGAAGGAGTGAACATGATGGTGAACTAGAGGAGGACCAAGGGTCCACAAGTGCAAAATCGAGTGGAGAACTTTGTGCAAGAAAATGGTAGTTTTGAGCAAGATGATATCTATAATGAACAAGAAGAAGAAATGCAATATGTGAATAATTTTTAAGGGCAAAGAAATAATTTCCCAGGCCCAAGCCAACAACAATGGTGACCTAATAACAATCGGAATTTTAGCAATCAAGGAAATTGGATTGGATGCAACAACCAACAGAATTGGCATAACAACAACAGTCAAGAAAATTTGAGTGAAAACAACCAACGAAATTGGGGAGGTAACAACCAAGGCGGATGGAACAACAGTCAAGGCAACCGGGGGTCGAGTTTTCAAAGGCCCCCAATGTACCAATAACCAAGTAAACCCACCTACTTATCTTTCCCATTGTTTGAGTTCTTCAAACAATGAGATGGGGTGTATAGAAAATATAATCAAGCAAATGATGGAAAAGAATGCTGATTCGGATGCCCAACTTTCCTCACACAACACATTAATCTGCAACCTAGAAGTTAAAATGGGGCAAATATTTCAAGCCTTAAATTCTCGTCCTGAGGGGGCACTACCAAGTGACACAGTGTTAAACCCAAAGGGTGGTAACGACACGGGGCATGCCATGGAAGTTATCACAAGAAGAGGAAGAGGTGGGAATGCACCCACCTCAAGTGGAAGGCAACTTGTTAATGATGATCAAGTGATGAAAAAAGAAGAGGTCCCGAACAATAGGGTGCAACCTAATGATGATGTTCGGATTAAAATATTGATGATGTGTGGAAGAGACTCAAGAGGAGGTGAACCCATATAGGAAAAACATTATTGACATACCGTAGCCGGTAGTGTAAAAGGCTAATGCACCATTGCCTAAGCCTCCACCTTCATACCCTCAAAAACTTGCCAGGAAAACTTGTGAGAATCAATTCAAGAAGTTCATTCAAATGATGAAGATTCTCTCAATCACAGTTAGTTGAAGCTTTGGAACAAATGCTCGGTTATGCAAAGTTTATGAAGGATCTTGTGACAAAGAAGCGACCAATTAATTTTGAGACCATCAAAGTCACTCATCAAGTGAGTTCAATTGTGCATTCAATGGCTCATAAGTTGGAGGATCCCGGTGCTTTATGATTTATTGTACAATTGGAAGTGCCGAGTTTGATAAAGCTCTTTGTGATCTAGGGGCAAGTATCAACCTGATGCCATATCGGTTTCAAAACTTTGGGAATTGGGCAACCAAGACCCACCTCTATGAGATTGCAAATGGCCAATCGTACTATGAAGAGGCCCTTGGAAGTGATATAAGATGTCTTGGTTCGTGTTGATAAATTTATTCTTCCAGCGGATTTTGTCATTCTAGATTGTGAGGTTGATTATGAAGTGTCGATTATTCTTGGGAGACCTTTCCTTGCAACGGGTAAGGCTCTTTGTGATGTTGAAGCCAGAAACTCACTTTTTGGTTTGGTTATGAACAAGTGTTATTCCATGTGACTAAGTCCATGCGACAACCAAATAGCAATGAGGTGTGTTCTTTTGTGGACTTGGTGGCCGATGTTATTGTTGATGAAAAAAGTGATACAATCAATGTTGGTGATATGTTGGAGGCCGTCTTGCTCAACTTTGATGATGAAGAGACGGATGGCTTCATAGAATGTGTGAATTCTCTGCAAGGAATGGGGTCGTTTAACTATGCACCCCGAAAATTGTCCTTGGATCTTGAATATAGGATAACCCCTCCGACAAAGCTTTCTATTGAAGAGCCTCCTACCTTGGAGTTGAATTCATTGCCTCCAAATCTTTGGTATGAATTTTTTGGTTCTTGTTCTACTTTACTGGTTATTCTTTCCTCTTGTTTGACTAACATGCAGGTAGATTCCACATCGGCAGTATTAAAAAAGAGGAAGAAGGCTATTGGGTGGACCTTGGCGGGTATTCGAGGGATATGCCCCACTTTTCTCATGCATAATATCAGGTTGGAGGATGGAACCAAACCATCTATTGAACATCAAAGGATACTCAATGAGGCTATGCAAAAAGTTGTCAAGAAGGAGACTTTCAAGTGGTAGGATGCCAGGTTTGCCTACCCCATCTATGATAGTTCGTGGACTTTTACAGATCAACGTGTCACAAAGAAGGGGGAATGGAGGTGGTCGCCAATGAAGAACGAGTTGATTCCTACTAGAACGGTGGCCGGTTGGAGGGTGTGTATGGACTATCGCACGCTTAACTAAGTCACAAGGAAGGATCACTTTCCACTTTCTTTCTTAGATCAAATGCTTGATAGATCGGCCAGCTGTGCTTTCTATTTCTTTCTTGATGGGTACTCGAGATACAACCAACTTCTCATTGCTCTGGAAGATCAAGAGAAAACAACCTTTACATGTCCCTATGGTACTTTTGCTTTCAAGCAGATGCCATTTGGGTTGTGTAATGCACTGATAAGTTTTCAAAGGTGTATGATGGCTATTTTCACGGACATGATGGAAGACTACCTTTAAGTTTTCATGAATGACTTCTTGGTGGTTGGAGATTCTTTTGATGATTGTCTTGCAAATTTGGACAAAGTGTTGGCTAGATGTGAAGAAATAATTTGGTGCTCAATTGAGAGAAATGTTATTTCATGGTTGAGGAAGGTATTGTCCTTGGCCACAAAATCTCAAGGAATGAAATTGAAGTTAACAAGGCAAAGATTGAGGTGATTTCTAAGCTTCCGCCTCCAGCTTCAGTGAAGGGTGTGCAGAGTTTCTTAGGCCACGAGGGTTTTTACCGGCGCCTCTTCAAAGACTTCTCCAAGGTGGTGAACCAGTTGTTAAATCTTCTCGAGAAGGATTCTAATTGTAACTTCAATGATTATTTCATAAGAGCTTTTGAATTTTTGAAGTTCAAGTTGACAACTACTCCCATCATCACAGCTCCAAATTAGATTGTGCCTTTTGAACTTATGTGTGATATAATTGACGTAGCGGTTGGGGCTGTTTTGAGGCAACGCATCAAAAAATATTTCATCTGGTCTACTATGCTAGTAATACCATGAATAGTTCCCAAGTCAACTATACCATTACGGAGAAAGAGCTCCTTGCCATTGTGTTTGCAATTGAGAAGTTCCGCCCGTACTTGATGGGTGCAAAAGTCATTGTCCACTCGGATCATGCCTCAACACTTCTATTCGCAATTTGGAGGTTCAACTTGGCCAAATATCTCAATCTTTAAACATTTATCCTAAGGGGGCACCACCTAGTGATACAGTGGTGAACCCGAAGGGTGGGAACAATACGGAACATATAATGGCCGTAACCACATGGAGTGGAAAAGGTGGGGAGGCAAGTGCCTCAAACCAAAAAAGAGTTGTGGATGATGATGTGTTGGTTTAAGAAGATGACATGCCAAGAAATAAGGTTCAAGCTAATGAAGAGGTGAGAATAGACATTGATGAAAGTGTGGAGGAGACACAAGAAGAAGTGAACCCGTCTAGGGAACATGTGATTGACATACTGGAACCGGTAGTGCAAAAGGCCAAAGAACCATTACCAAGGACTCCTCTTCAAAGACTCGCAAAGCAAAACAGTGAGAACAAATTGAAGAATTTTATTGATATGTTGAAGAGTTTGTCAATAAATGTGATGTTGGTTGAAGCCTTAGAACAAATGTCGGGATATGCAAAGTTCATGAAGGAGTTGGTAACAAAGAAGAGATCAATGAATTATGAACAATCAAAATGACACATCAATTGAGTGTTATTTTACGTTCAATGGCTCCGAAATTGGAAGATCCCAGCACCTTCACAATCCCTTGCACTATTAGGAGCGCCAACTTTGCCAAAGCTTTATGTGATTTGGGGGCAAGTATCATCTTGATGCCCCACTCTGTGTTCAAATCTTTGGGAATTGGGCAACCAAGACCCACATCTATGACGCTGCAAATGGCGGATCGGGCTATGAAGAGGCCATTGGGGATTATTGATAATGTTCTAGTTCGGGGTGACAAGTTCATCCTTCTAGAGAACTTCGTGATCCTTGATTGTGAGGTTGACTATGAGGTGCCTATTATCTTGGGTAGACCTTTCCTTTTTTATGGGGAAGGCTCTAGTTGATGTGGAAGCGGGTGAGCTCACCTTCTGGGTGGGTGATGAAAAATTTATTTTCCATGTGTACAAATCGATAAGGCAACCAAATAGCAACAAAGTTTATTCGATCGTGGATTTAGTGACCGAAATAATTGTTGATGACATCAGTGTTGTGATGAATGTCGAGGATATCTTGGAAGCTGGGTTGCTCAATCAGGATGATCATGAGAATGAAGGCTTTGTGGAAAGTGTCAATGCTTTGCAAGGAATGGGGTCATATACTTATGAACCCCAAAAATTGTTCTTAGATCTTGAGAACCGAAAGACTCCTCCAACAAATCCCTCAATTGAGGAGCCTCCACTTTGGAGTTATAGCCTTTGCCTTCATATCTCAGGTACGAGTTTCTTGTCCCTTGTTCCACTTTACCTGTTGTTCTTTCCTCTTGCTTGACTAACGTGCAGGTAGATTCTACTTTGGTAGTGCTCCAAAAGAGGAAGAAAGATATAGGTTGGACATTGGTGGATATCAGGGGTATAATCCTCGCCTTTTGCATGCACAAGATTATTTTGGACGAGGATGCCAAACCCTCTGTGGAACATCAAAGAAGATTGAATAAAGCAAATGCAAGAGGCAGTAAAGAAGGAGATCATCAAATGGTTGGATGCCGGGGTTGTTTACCCCATTTCCGATAGCTCGTGGACCTCTCTGGTGCAATGTGTCTCAAAGAAAAGGGGCATAACTATGATAACAAATGACAAAAATGAATTGATGCCCACAAGAACTGTCATCGGGTGGAGAGTGTGCATGGACTATAGGAATCTCAACAAAGTCACTCGGAAAGATCATTTTCCGATTCCATTTCTTGATCAAATGTTTGATAGGTTGGCCGGACGTGCTTTTTATTGCTTCCTTGATGTATACTCCGGCTACAATCAGATTCTATTGCTCCTGAGGACCAAGAGAAGACCACTTTCACTTGTCCCTATGGTACTTTTGCATTCTCGCGTATGCCATTTGGGTTATGCAATGCACCAACGACTTTTCAACGGTGTATGATGGTTATATTCACCGATATGGTGGAGGAATTTCTTGAGGTTTTCATGGATAATATTTTCGTGGTGGGGAATTCTTTTGAAGAGTGCTTGGAAAACTTGGACCAGGTATTGGCAAGATGTAAGGAAATAACTTGGTTTTGAATTGGGAGAAATGTCACTTCATGGTCGAGGAAGGCATTGTCCTCGGTCACAAGATTTCAAAGCATGGTATTGAGGTTGATAAAGCCAAAATTGAAGTGATCTCCAAACTTCCTCCCCCTACATCTGTGAAGGGAGTGAGGAGCTTTTTCGGTCATGCGGGGTTCTATCGCCGATTCATCAAGGATTTTTCTAAGGTGGTAAACCCCTTGTGCAAACTTTTGGAGAAGGATGCCAAGTTCCATTCCAATGAATATTGTTGAAGGCATTCGAATTGCTCAAGTATAAGTTGAATTCTACTCCTCTTATCACCGCACCGAATTGGAGCTTACCTTTAGAGCTCATGTGTGATGCAAGCGATGTGGCGGTTGGATCGGTATTGGGGAAACGTATCAACAAGATCTTTCATCCGATATACTATGCTAGTAAAACCATGAAGGATTCCCAAGTCAACTACACAGTGACCGAAAAAGAACTCCTTGCTATTGTCTTTGCTATGGAGAAGTTCCGCCCGTACTTGATGGGTACAAAGGTGATTGTTCACATCGACCATGCAACGCTTTTTGATATTTGATGAGCAAGAAATATTCTAAGGCAAGATTGATGCAGTGGGTACTTCTTTTATAAGAGTTTGGTTTAGAGATTCAAGACCGCAAGGGGAGTGAAAACCAAGTGGCGGACCACTTGTCTGGGTTGGAGGAGGAAGGGAGGCCACATGATGGCCTTAAGATAAATGATTCATTTCCCGATGAGCAACTCCTATCCATTTCTATGATCGGGATGCCATGGTTCACCGACTTAGCCAATTATCTTGTGAGTGACATTGTACCGAATGTGTTCTCTTCAAACCAAAGGAATAATCTCAAACGTGATTGCCTTGACTATTTTTGGGATGAGCCTTATCTATTTTGGATTTGTACCGATGGTGTGATCCGACGATGTGTACCAGAGGAAGAACCAAAAGGAATTCTTGAGGCTTGCCACTCTTCGCCATATGGTGGTCACCATAGTGGAGCAGGAACGGCTACAAAGGTGTTAAGTTGCGGTATCTATTGGCCTACTCTTTACAAGGATGCTAGCGATCTTGTCAAGCATTGTGATGAATGTCAAAGGGCCGGTGGGATTTCCAAGAAAAATGAGATGCCCTTCACCACCATCTTGGAGATTGACATTTTTTATATGTGGGCAATTGATTTCATGGGTCTGTTAGTGAGCTCTTATGGGAACACTTATATATTGGTAGTTGTGGATTACGTGTCAAAGTGGGTTGAAGCCGTGACTTTTCTCAACAATGAAGGTCAGAGTGTGTTAGCATTTTTAAAAAAGAACATCTTCATAAGGTTTGGTACACAAAGGGCCCTTATTAGTAATGGGAGATAGCACTTTTGCAACAAAGCTTTTGATACTTTACTCTCAAAGTATAGTGTCACTCACAAAGTGTCGACCCCCTATCATCCTCAAGCAAGTGGACAAGTTGAAGTCTCCAACCGGGAGATCAAGTGCATTTTCCAAAGACCGTGAATGCCAAACGGACGGATTGGTCGAAGAAATTTGATGATGCTCTTTGGGCTTATAGGACAACTAACAAAACACCAATTGGTATGTCTCCGTATCGGTTAGTGTTCGGGAAAGCTTGTCACCTACCGGTGGAACTTGAGCACAAGGCTATGTGGGCATTGAAGAAGCTTAATCTTGAGTATGATGTCGCCGCCAACTTAAGGGTGACACAATTGATTGAGCTTGATGAGTTCCGGTTCCATGCATATTCAAGTTTGTCCTTGTACAAGGACAAGATGAAGTACCTCCATGACAAGTATATCAGGAATAAATAATTCAAAGAAGGCGATCTTTTGCTATTGTTAAATTCTCGGTTGCAGATGTTTCCGGAAAATTGAAATCCAAGTGGACTGGCCCATTTGAAGTTGTGCATGTAACACCCTTGGGGGCACTAGATTTGAAGAACAAAAATAATGAGGTGTTTAGAGTCAATGGTCACCAGGTGAAACATTATCTTGGCAAGGTTGATGATGGCCACGTTGTGGCGTTGCTTAATTTCAAGTGATTGATGGTAACTTGCATCGTGCCGCAACGTTAAATCAGGCGCTTCATGAGAGGCAACCCATGTTTCTTTTAAAATTTTTTTTTGTTTTTTCTTCTTTTAGATAGGTTTTGTATTGAGCTAACTAGTTTTGAAGTGTATGCAGGAATGGGTGTGCATTGCAGGGATTGTGCAAGAAAAATTGGCGAAGTGTCACAAAAGTGCGGATCACACCAGAATTATGTAGACCGCACAATCACTTTGCGGCTGCACAATTCTGTGTGTGGTCGCACAACTGGAAGACAAAAAGTTCATGCTCTCTGAAGTTTGGCCTGTCAAATTTTATTAACAAAATGTGGCCGCACACAAAATTGTGCGGTCCGCACAAGCTCTGTGGCCACACTCACTTTTTTACGGACCGCAACACTTCTTCAAAGGTACAGGTAAAGAGTGCGGACCACACTCAAAATTGTGCGGCCGCACTCAAGTAAGTTCTAGACCGACTGGGTCAACCTATAAATAGGACCTCCATGTACTATTCACAGCTCTGAAACCCTAAGCAAGCACAATGCATATCCCATTAGTTCTCAAAATTCAAGCATTTCATCTGTTTAGATTCTCACATGTATCCTTCATTACTGGTATGTTCATTACATTTTTAGATTTTTCATCTTTTAATAGTTTTGTTCTTTTGTCTAGGGTTATTTTCATGCCTGAAAATGTCAATAGTTAGTCATAATCATGTGGGTAGTATCTGAAATGTTAATTGGGGCCTGGATAAATATCTAATCATGTTTAATTGCTCAAATCTTGTCTAATATGTGAGAAAATTGCATGAAACGTAAAGCAGTGCTGCGTAATTTTAAATTGTGCGGACGCACACATTTTTGTGCGGTCCGCAGATATTAGAGTTAGGGTAAAATTGGTGCTTGATATGTGCGGACCGCACCCACAATTATGCGGTTCACAGTGAAATTATGCAGTCCGCAACAAAATTGGACGATCTGCATTGATGAATGATCAGAGAAACCAGTAGTCTAAACCTGGGACTATGCGGCCGCACTCAAAATTGTGCGGTCTGCACTTTTGGTTGTGTGGCCACACTATGAAATTGTGTGGTCCACACTTGGCTTTCTGCGGCCGCACTCACTTTTGTGTGGTCCGCACTGCCTCTTCTGATTCTGCTTTCTGGAACTATCAAGCATGCATCTGTATACACTATGAGCTTCAATTGTAACTAATTCCTATTGTCATGTGTTGCAGACAATGGTTAGATCCCCTGGCAGAGGTGATACATTAAAAGGGAGGGGTGAGCCCTCCTGGGGCCAAAGACGAGGCAAGAATAACCTACCACTTTCCATTCAGAGAGCCATAAGTAAGAAAGAAACTGCCAACAGAGTTTCTGAACCCTCCAACAATAGGGAATATGACCCATCTGGGAAGCTTCAGAGGGAAACTCTCTACAAGCACAGCCGGATGCCCAATCACAGCAAGTTCAAACGAGATACCAACTCCGTGACGAGTCCTCCACCTCAGCTAGTTCTTCTGAGGGTTCTGATGCTAGTATCCAGGGTTCAGATCCCTCCTCTACACACTCCCCTCCTGCACCAATCAATGTAGATGATGATGATGTCCCAGATGATGGGAGAAGAGGTGACACTTGGGTGGACGACCTTGAGAGGTCAAGGAGAAGAGAGATGTGGGAAGACAGATTCGTCAGCTTGACTGCTTTCAACAGGTTCAGAGAGTGGTGGCCCCAGAGATCGCACACACTTGAGCGACAGTTCTTGATGAAGGATTTGGACATTCAGAATCCAAATGTCCTTAGACAGTTCCAAGAGCGAAAGGGATGGAAATGGTTCACCCAAAGTGTCATCGATGCAAATGAGCACTTGGTTAAAGAATTTTATGCCAATATGGCTCACATAAAGAAAGGTACCAAGATAACAAAGGTAGAAAATCTTAAAATCCAATTCGACTCCTGTGTTTTGAACTCATATGTGGGATTTGAAGAAGTGGAGGTAATCTAATACTTGGAAAATATTGCTTTGGGTGATGCAACTCGCCCGTGGTTAGTAGAGATTTTGGATTCTTGAGGACCACCACCTCTGTGGCTCACAGCAAGGGTCCCCATAATCGGGGCCACCCTAAATTTTGAAGCCAAACGGTGGCAGACATTGGTATGCAGCAACATTGATCCGTGCTTAAATGAGAACAACCTCCCACTTCCCCGAGCAGCCCTGGTAGCTTCGATTATGGCTGGGTATCCGATCAATGTGGATTCCATCATTTCCACCAACATCACATTAGTTGTCCAGAAAGATGAGAGATCATACCCATACTCGAACTTCCTCACAGAGTATTTCAATGATCAAAAGGTGGAGCCGAGGCAGTATGACACAAAAATAAAGGCCAGGAAGCCTTTCTCATAGTACCACCTGCAGGGTGCTGACAACCCTAAGTTAAGGGTAAGGCAACTACCTCTGCTGGCCAGTCTGAGGATCCAATGGTAGTAGTTACTGATTCAGCTGCTGAGCCCTCCACAGATGCCATGCCTTCTACAGAAACCATGCCACCACCTTCTTCTTTTAGACCATCAGCTCCATTATCAGTTCCAACTTCATCCACTTATCCACAGACTACGCTGCAAGTCTCCCAGATATTGGCGAGTCTCAACAATTGGATGCATGCAGCTACTTCAAAGCTGTCTGACATATCCAGTGTTGTTGCAACACAGTCCTCTGCCTCAGTAGCACCACAAGTACCTTTGTTAGTGGAGTAAATATTGAAGAAGATTCTGGACAACCAGTAGACCATTATGGAGATTCTGGTGGCGCATGGGGAGGTCATTGAGGAGTTGGGAAAGCAAGATAAGAAGATGCGGAAGTCTCATGTGTCGAGGAAGTCAGTGGAGAGGTTGAGAAAAGAGATTGCCAAGATTGTTTCTGCCGGAGATCTACCATTGGACCTGCTTATGGAGCCAGCAGTCCCAGCAGCACAGGTAGCACCAGCAGTACTTGAGACATCAGAGGCAGTAGCCGGCCAGTCTAAGGAGCCGGATGCTACTGCCCAAACCGCTGAGGAGATGATCCAGATGCTCAGCAACCCTGTTTTCCCTCAGCCAGGTAATGATGAGATACATTTAGAGGAGACTGAGGGTGTTGTGGATGCCATACAGACTGATACCACATAGGGATTTCTCTTAACTCTCTACCCTTCCCTGTTCTTATTTTTGTTAAGCATTGGGGACAATGCTTATTTTCATTCGAGGGGTGGTCTATTTTGATTGATTGACATTGATATTAGCCTGTAATAACTCTTATACTATTTTTATTTTATCTTTACTTTCTCTTTGGTATGTATATATTCTTCCCTTTTTTTATGTATATATTTAGTTCCCCTTATGTATATATTCATTTTCCTTCGTTTTGTGTATTCATTTATCTTACTTTCCGTAGTTTATTTCGTAGCTTCTTTAGTTTGTCTTTCTTAGTAGTATAACTTCTTATTTACTTTAGTAGTTTCTTTTGGATTTGTTAGCTCTTTTTACGTTTGAGTGATCAATAAGCCTTTGGTTTTCTTAATTCCATGGTTTTTTCCAAAGGTGGATTTTGTGTGAACCGGGTGGCCCTTCCCAACGATGGATGGCGTGACAACCTTCTTAAGGGATTGAGTCTGTTTTCTTTTCTTGTTTAGGCAAAAATAGTAGTAATGAATAGAAGCGTCTCAAGCATGCTTCAATTGGTACCAACAATACCTACGACCTTATGGTTAAAAACATGTTTTTGTAAAGAAATAGCTCTAGTTAGCGATCTTGTGAATCTTGTGTTGACTTAGGCAATCATCGGATGGTTTAGTTGAACCATTAGCAATTTGCAATCTTGAATGCAGTTGTTGTGGGACCTCGATTTCTTTCTCTTTAACAATCTGTTTGTGTGAGAGATGAGGTATTTTTTTACAAATCCAAGTACTCGTGTGAATGGTCCAGAACTTGCCCCGAATGTGTTTCTGGGCGAAATTCTAGGTTAGCTTGGCTTGAGAAGTGATTGTAGGCCCTTCTTGGCCCGTATTGAAACCTTCCATAGCCCACCAATGATATCATCCTTAGTAAAACCTTTTGAGCCTAACGCCTTTCTATTCAATAACCACATTACAAGCCTTTAACCGTTTTATAGTGACACTCTCTTGGTACCCGACTTTTCTTTAGCACTCATGTGATTCAAATGGCAAAAACATAAGTTTGGGGGAGAGATAAGGAGTTTAAAGATGGTTTTAAGGCACAAAATGACAAAATAAATTAAGAAGAGAAAAAGGCAAAGTAAAATAAAGGAAGACAAAGAAAAACACAAAAAAAAAGTGAATAGTGTGAAAAGGTTAAAAATATGCAAAATAAAGAAAAAGTGCAAAAGCATGGAGAAAGCAATGAAGGAGATTGTGAATAGCATGACAAATAAAGAGTGATGTCAAGTCTCTCTAATCCCCCTAAGGGAAAAGAAAATTACTCAAAGAGTCGGCAAAGTATGAGCCAACAAGAGAATATGAAGTGCTAAAGTAAAGATGAACCGATTCCCATCCGATATTACCCTCCTTAATCCAAACGCCTTCATTACATGCCGAAAAAGCCCTACGTGATTTCAAGCCGAGCAAGCTTACATTATTGATCTACATGAGGGACAAGAATATGGTACTTAGAGCCGGGCTTGTGACATTCTTTTGAGTGTGATGAGCGAGTCTTCCTCGAGTCATTCTTTTGAATTCTTCATTCGTGAGTGAGATGAGATCCCGGAGAGTATAGGAGGAGAAGTTTGGGATCCATGGCGACTTGCATGAAAGTGCGAGCTTCCTTTATGAACAAAGTCAACCCTTGATGCTCAAGTTTTACATTAGAGCCATTTGTTCTTCAACATTAAAATCATAGGCTTGTTAATGATTCATGAGTGTGTGGGTAATTGTTGGTCTCGATTGATTTGTGTTCAACTCAACTTAGGCCAGCTCAAATATCCTTTTTTTTTTCTAGTGGAGGTGTGAAATTGCCTTAATTGCTTGAGGACAAGCAAAAGCTTAAGTTTGGGAGAGTTGATAAGTAGGAATTTTGACCGCTTATTTGCTCTCTTTTACTTTCGTTTTAGACCAAAATTTCATAAAGGTACTCCTGGAGACTAATGAAATGTGCTTGCTTGCAGGAATGATAGAACATGAGCGAAAGAGATGAAAATCAACTCAAAAAGAAGTAATTTTGCATAAGGACAGAAACAAGGCTAAAAAGGCACTGTGCGGACCACACAATATTGGGTGCGGCCGCAGATCATGAAGAAGACCTCTGACAAGAAATGACATACAAAGTGCGGACCGCATAATTCTGGTGTGGCCGCAGAAGACAAATATCAGAGAGATGGGATTTTAAGTTCAAGAAGAAATGCGGACCGCACCATTTTTGTGAGGCTGCATAATCAAGAGCACGACCACACTCATTTTTATGCGGTCCGCAGAAGTCTCACACGGCCAAAACCAAAGGCCAATGAGTGCAGACTGAACTATAATTGTGCGGCCGCAAAAGCAAGAGTGTGGCTGCACTCATAAAAGTGTGGTCCGCAGAAGTTGAAGGAGTGCAGCCGCAATCCAGAATTGTGCGGCCGCAGAACTGGAACTTGTCAAGCCAAGTCTCATTTTGCGGACTGTACACATAATTGTGCGACCGAACAACCTCCGCAGGGGCAATTTTATCAGATATTTGCAGCTTAGTATAAATAGAACTTTTTGTCATTTTAAGGTCAAATTTTGTTTTGGGAGAGCACCTGAGCCGTTTTCTGTACTGTTTTGAGTAATTTTATACTATATTAGTTTCCAAACATTAGATTTTATTTCCATAATTAATTATTATGCATTCTATCTTAATTTCTTATTTTATTTCTTTATCTTCTATGAGTAGCTAAACTCTTAGCTATGATTTTGACTCAACCCTAGTATGGGTACTTAATGGATTATTGATTTATGGCTTGTTTAAGATTTGATATATGTTATTTAGTCTTGTTCTTGCTTAAATTCTAGAATTAATGGTTGCAAACATTGTTTCATGCCTATTTCACCTAGTCTCTACTTGTGAAAGAGAGACTAAGTCTAGGAAAACTTGGCTAACTAGTAATTGGGGTGAACTCAAGAAATTGATAGCCCCAATTAAAGCGTTGAACCTAGAAATAGTAAGACCCGACTAGAGAATTTATCACTTGCTTTGTGAAATACCCATTTGGACTTGAGAAATCCAAATCGGGCAAAGTCACTCAAACTACCGAGAGGTATAGAATGCGTAATTGAGTGTGATTGATATAATGTATCCCGATCATCCAAAAATGCCCTAAAGATATTAATCCGTTAGATAACCAACTAGGCGGAATTCGCAACCCTAGATCCTTTTATCATTTGAAAAACAATCAAAACCAAAAATATTATCTCCTAGTTTTATAATTGCAAACAATAACTCAAAGTAGAAGTAGAAAAAACAAACAAGAATGTGGAAGAGTAATTTAGGAAATATCATACAATTACACTAAATATATATCTAATCCCATTTCTAACTCCCTGTGGATTCGATCCCGACCTACGTCGGGTTTTATTATTGCATCGACCGCCTCACTACCTTTATTTGTGGTGTGAGTTTTGACGAGTTCGGTGCGTGTTGACACCTAGTTTTCCCCTCATATTTTTAAATATATATATATAATTTCAAAATAGTATATTTGCATCATCATTTAGTTTATAAACCTATACAAGCATTTTTCAGAATTTTTCATGATTTTTAGAAACCATAAACTAGTTTCTTTTTACATTTATTATTATATAAATTTATGATGATTTAATTATCCATACTTATTTTTTACACCAACATGTATGTTTTATAATATTTTACTTCATTTTTCATAATAACATTTACATTCTTTAGGCTAATTGCACATTTTTGCAATAATAGCCTATATTCATGTATAATTACATTATTTATGCCTAAATAACTTTTTATATTTTCTTATAATGTTAATTTATTATTTTCAATCATTTGAGTGCACAAATAATATTTTTGTTATCTATTAATTACTTTTATAAATTATTTTTTGATAAATATTGGGTTTTTAAAAACTAGCCCCAATTTCTAAACAATTTCGGACCAAATAAATGGCCCAAAAACCCCAATACCTTAGCCCAATAACCCCAGTCCAAACCAATAACCCCTTAACCCAAAAACCGGTCGGTACCCGTTACACTTGACCCGCCCCACTCATTTTTAAATCCTGGTTGTTGATCTCTCAAGATCAATGGCCCTTGTTTATTCTCTCCCTTTTAATTACCCTCCCATAAACCCTAACCCGTTATCCCACAAACCCGCCTCCCTTACATTCTCTCAATCTCCCCTCCCTCTCCGAAGAACCCTAAAACCACCGCCCCCTAAATATTCTCCTAATCCCACCAAATATGGGATTCGATGGCTATTTCTCGCCATATTCGACCCCCTTTTGGTACCGGTTGTTCTCTTATATTATTCCCTAACTGATTTCCTAAACATGGCAAGAAGACCTCTTCCGAAATTGAACCAAAATTGGTTCAAAAACCCTAATTTTGAGTATTATTCAGTCTATATTCGTCTTATGCTATTGTGAGTCCGATTATTCATTTATATTCTATTGATTTTCAATTTCACTAAAACTAGGGTTTACAGATCTCTTAAATTGATTGTCAGACCGATTTATTTATTTATTTATTTTCCTTGTTCGTTGCTTAAATCACTCTATTTCTTTGTTTATTGTTTGATTTTATCACTATATAAACCCCCCCCATTCCCTCTTAGACAGACTTCAATTGCTAAATTTTCACTGAAAAACTAAAGCTTTCACTCTGTGTTCATTTACTCTTTTGTTCTACTTTGGCTCTTGGCCAGCTGAAAGCCAAGGCCACTGGATTTCCTATTTTTCGACCTTCCTTGAGTGTGAGCACTGCCCTAGGTTCTTTGAAACCCTTAGGAACTTGATGCATATGGGATTCTGGGTCATATTGTTGTTCTTTTCTTGTTTGTTGAGCAATAACTGGTTAGTTCTCAACCTTCACAATGTTTATTCCATTATGTCCTAATTAGCGTATCAATGTTTTTCTGGAATTTCATGACTTGATATAATCTCTTGACTCTCTTCATGTGTGATTTCGCCTAAAGCATGAACTTCTCTAGCATTGTCTCATGCCTAAACTATTATTTCTAAAATGTCTTTGTATCTAGCTTAGGCAATTTGGACAGTTTGAAGCATGTTTAGCTTAATGTATTGAAAATTTGAGTGTTTTCATTGGTTGTATGACCTAATCCTGTTTCCTTCCTGATTCTGAATTTCTATAGTGATTAATTTATGTTATTAACATGCCCTAATCTGTTAAGACCTTCACTCTAGTTGTAATTTTCTCCTATGACTATGTTTGTCACTTAGTATGTTCTTACCCTTCCAATTTTGTACCCCTAGAAGCTAATTATCTTAGATTAATCTTTCCTGATTTGTTTTCCCTTATAATATGTGATTTTATCTGCCTTGTCGGTATAGGTTGTACTGCTTAATCCACGTGTTTAGCATAATGTGGTCTTTTAGGTTTGAACTTGTTGATTTAGTGATAAATATTTTTCTTACTGGCCTAATGCTCTTTTGTCTATTTACTCTTTAATCCCAAATGTGTAAGACTCCTTGCCTCTTAAAAATATTCCCTGCCCCAATGTGATATGTGAAAACTTGTAGCATTAACTTGTCTCTTGAGTTCATGCACTTTCTGTGTTGATATGTTCATCATGTGATCACTTTGTAATGTCTGTGCACTCTTCCAAACCCTGTTACTTTGCTACTAATTTCATTGGTTGCTTCTCTATTCTGAACCTATAATTCTTGGTCGGATGAAAGCCAATTTCCCCCTAAAAATTCTCTATTAACCTTCCTAGTGTGAGCATTGCTCGGGGTGCACTTTGAGGGCCTTATGAACTCTGACACACTAGGGCCTCAGGTTCTTGGCCACTTTCTTCTCGACTGCTCAACTATGCCCTCCCTATACCTACTGAATAAGCCAATTAGCTTGTGTAAATGACTGTTTTCCTGGATCCTTTGATCAACTATGGCTATTGGGTGTAATCTAAGTTCTCTTGTGGTTTCTGGGCTATGTTGAAATCTGTGTGAAGACAAAATTGAAGTCCTAGTTGGGCTGGGTACACTTTGGGCATGTCTTAGGACCACTATAGTTATTTGTAAAACTTTGTAATTTTATTCAGTATTGAGCCTATAATAATTCTGAATAACGATTGAGGTACTAGTAAATTAGGAAAATGGGTCTATTCTAATATTTGCATGAAAGGGTAGAAATCTTTTCTATAGGATCTGAGTATTCAATTTGTTCAACATGATCTATTTCTATGTGTTTGTTAGATAACATGTCTATAGGACGTAAATAATCTCACCCACTCACATGTTCATTTCCCACATGTTATTATCTGCCTATTATGCTGCAACACAGTAATTAGTTGTTCAATATTCACGTAGATATCATGCCTATAAGAATATAATAAAATTAGCTACTATTACTGTTGTTCCTATTAAATTGCTCTCCTAGAAATCATGCCCTATAGGAATGAGAAGATAATAACTAGTTTCAATTGCCAATTCTTAGAAATCCTTCCTATAGGACCCTTTTGCTCGCCTAAAAAGTATGCTGATAAAATAAAACACTAGCAATTTTGAACTACCAACTGTCTCACTACTTTATTGCACAAACAATTTAGAAAGCATGCCTATAGGATTTGTAATACCTGCAATCTGCAAATTCGTTGTTCTAAGAAAGAAACACTACATGTACATTTAAAATTTTGAATCACATAGAAACCATGATTATAGGACTTAAGGACTCTATTTAATATTAATTCTGGAAGTTGTGACCTGCCTAATGGGTAAAACTTGGTTGCGTGTATTTGTTGCTTACACGTGGAAGCTAAATTGAGCCATTTATTGCCCTTAAGTGTAGTCCTACATGTTTTGAATGTCGTTTAGATTTATCATGTTAAGCAACCTAAGTTAAGTCTAGAACTACCCAAAATAGAGGTCCAAATGCCTCATGGGCCATAGGCATGGGACGTGTAGTGCATGCATAAGGCACGATTTAAAATCAATTAGTGCACTCTAGGTAACAAACTTAAAGATAGTAATCGGGTAGCAGGAGATGATAGTCTGTGCCCGCTGAATAATACGAGTAACACCCCATCTCGAGGG